>VZTE01006183.1:0-39591 GCA_013397775.1 Eulacestoma nigropectus
ATCTCTCAGTCATCCCAATCACCCCTAATCCCGATAGAGGTGGTGATCCGACTGACAGGTGAAGCATAATTGCGAGGCTCACTGGACAGATCATTCCATTCTATGTCATCTGGCTGATCTTCTAGATCCAGGGCCTTATACCTATTCTGAAGTGGCACCTGGGTAGGTGACGGGAGTCAGGAGGAATTTCTGTTACCTCCTCGAGTGGGGACCCATTTCCACTCCCCTTCATCCACCAGGTGTCCTCCTGTTGCCTGACAGTGGGAGGCATTTAGCTCACAATCATGCTCCTTTGGTTCAGGTGCTGTAGTACTTTCTCAAAAATGCCATTCAAAAAATGTTTTAGAACAATGTAATTGTATATCTATTAGTATAATCATCCCTTGGACCTTTGGATTAGGTCACAGAGTTCATCATAACATGAAATTCCGACTGAACAGAGGAAAACACTGGTTTTTACTGTGAGGGCAGTTCAACCACTCAAGCAGATTTCCAAGAGAAGATGTGGAGTCTTAATTTCTGAAAAAATTCAAAATTTGACCAGAATTTTCACTGCTCTATTTAACCCTATTTTAAGCAGAGGGTTTGAATTAGTTCAGAAAATCATAAAGTCATAGAATCATAGAATTGTTTGAGTTGGAAGGGAACTTAGAGATCACCTATTTCCACCAACACCTCCGAGTCCTTCTCAGCACGGCGGCTCTCCATCCATTCTCCACCCAAGCAGTATTGGTGGCTGGGATTCCGCTGACTCAAGTGGAGTCACTTTTTTTTTTTTTTGTTAAACAGTTTTTGTAATATTTCTGAATGCCATGCTTTGAAAAACTTCTGTCCTCATTTTTTCATCAGTACGCTACATGATTTTTTATGTTATAGATTGGACATTTTGGATGCAGATTATTTTCTTAGTAAAATAAGCTGTTGCCTGTAGATGGATATGCAATCTATTATTTTTCATCAGATCAAAAAAGTGAAATCATCACAGCTCTGTGTACATGAATAGTGCCACTGATTATGACTCTGTGTTTTCTGCTCTAACAAATGTGATGCTGAAAAGGTTAAAGTTTTCATTATATTTAAATTACCTTTTCAATCCGGCCTGCAGGATTTTTTTTCTTCAATGCCAAATATGAATAACTAGTTAAGATTTATACATAACAAAAGATTTACTTGTCTCTTCATTCCATTGTGAATTTAGAAACATATGTAAAGGTGAAAAAAAAATGAGGTGACCTTAGAAACTCTGGGTAAAATGTTTCACTGAACATAAATGATCAACACAGGAATTATGGTCAAATTGTCTCTGAATATGCGAATTCAGAAGTTAAATCAGAAACTCATTAAACAAAGAAGTTAAATTTACATTTTTAGACAAGTGGTATTTCTGACCAAGATAAAGGGTTTTGACCAATATAATTTTAAATATTTTAAAGTTTCCCTGGACTAGAGCATATTTGTATTTACATCACAGAAAGATTGTGTAACAAGACCATTTGCCCCTTTTGTTTCATATTCTCAGTGGCCCAGAATACATTTGAGATTATGCAGGCTTGCAAAAAAATACTGTAATTAGAAAATTTTGCATTTTCTTGTGTCATTAATATGTATCTGGAAATAGGCATGTATTCTAAGCTACAAAGTGCAAGATCACAGATACAGTTTTATGCTATTACCTTTAGACTCACTCAGATGCTTATATTTTTGAAAAATAAGTCTGGAAGTAAAAAGTGAATAGCGAACTTGACATCCTAAATTAAATAAAACCAGAAGAATTTCTTTGGTTTAAATTGCCTTCAATACCAGTCCAGATACAAACACACTGTAATACTGGACTGTTAAAGCATCATTTCACAATAATGTATTATAGAGTGTAATGTTTATTTCTATTTTTTTTTAATTTCAAATTACTTCAGTGGCAATAGGGTTGCTGTAATGAATTAATGAAATATATTTTAAAACTATCATATAATTTGTTTAAATTGGAGTATAATAAGCAGAAAGTTTCAGTGGGTCAGTTTCAAACACAGTTCATTAGTAGAGCTCTAAGATGTTAATTTCCTACTGTCAATAAATATATGATTTCTTTTCCCCTATGTTCAGGTAATTTCACTTTCTCTGTAAAGAAGTTCTATAAAATGATCACCGAAGAGGCCTAGCAAGATTTTACCCTCTAGTTAGACAAATCAATGCAAAAGTCTTATAATATAGGTAAGAGGTTGCATAGGTTTTTTTCCAAGATATTTCCCATATCAGAGAAGAGATTAATTCCTACCATCCTATATATTCTTCAGTTGTTTTCCCTGTACTCTGAAGAACCATGTCACTGAGTCATCTTGAAGACAAAGAAATATTCTATGCAAAAAATACAGAGACAGTAAAGAAAGTTCTCAAGCTCCCCTGGACTAGTCACTGTTGTCAGAATGAAAATTCTCTCAGTCTAGGGGATAAAGTGATGGGAAAAAGTCAGCATGAATAACCACCTCTTTTTAAAGATTCTGTATGCACAATAAGGTAGAAAACAGCACTGAAAACTATTGTCATTTGGGTTTTATTAGCAAGCACTGTAACAGGCTGCTCAGGGAAGTGGTTGAGTCACTATTCCTGGGAGTTTATAAAAGTGGCAATTAGGGACATGGCTTAGTGGGGGACTTTACAGTTCTAGGTTTAAGGTAAGACTCAGTCATCTTAAGGGGATTTTCCAACTTAAATGTTTCTATGATTCTATCATCTTGGCATTCATTTGCCTAGGCACAAATTTGGCAGAACTTTAGGAATTTTGAAATTTCTGGTGCTTCAAAATGATACAGGTGCCTAGAATTCCTACACCACATCATCATACAAGGCCAATCCCAATGCTTTAAATACTCAAAGATATCTGATTTAGCTTGTGCATCTATGTGAAAACATCTGAATCCTTTTCTAAATGTCAATAACATTAAGTAAAAATTAAATATTTTTCCAAATTTACAATGAAAACTACATGAGACAGTAACGATTTTCAACAGCACCTGAAGGACAGACAAATTAACTTTAAATGTCTCAGTGGCACCAGATGTCCACGGCTAGCCAACTGAGTTGTTGTCTCTGTGAGGGTAGGGTTTAGCTCAACTGGAAGGCCTAAGAAATCCACAAAAACAGTCTCATCTTCCACTGGAGTTGAGCAAGATTTAATCAGAACTGTTAATGCATCCTAGGAACTGATTCAGCTGATTGGTCTCCAGAGGGTATGTTTAGAGTCTGGGGTTCAATTCAGTTATCCACATATGGGTGTCTAGTACCAACTGAGATGCTTGCCGGTATCAATGATATGAAGACGTCTTGAAAATACTTTAATACATCTGTCAGCTGGGCCCTGTGTGGCTTCTCAAATGGCACAGATAGCTGATGTTATATACAGAAAAATGATGTTATATTTATAAAAAAGTGTTTATTTTCCTGTTCTGCAGTAGAACCCATTACTACTGACTATCCTTGACAGAAGGATGTTTAGTGTGCCTGAAAAAAGAAAATAAGAAGAGAAAAGAAAAAAGATTATGCCCTAAATCTGAATGAAAAGAGGGAGGAAATCCATAGTAAATATTAAAACCAACCAACCAAACCAAAAAACAAACAAACAAAAAAAATTCCACCAAAACAAAAGCAAACAAACTCTGGTTATGGTATGCTCAAAAATCCTTGTCTCCAGAGCAGCCTGAATTGAACGAGTGGGAGGGGTGTTTGGGAGATATGTGAGAAATCTGAGTTTGTATTATTATTGAGTAACTATTACTGTGGGATTTGTGGCATGCTAGTGGGAAGCCAGAAGTAGTGGATATTTCTCTTTTGGGAGCTAATAATCATCCTAAGTCTGGTGGTTTGTTTCCTTAAAATGCCTTAAGTGAAGAAGACACACGGATGGCAACTATTTTTCCCAGTAACAAATGGAAACAACAGGAAAACTATTGACTTGAATTTGATGACAAAAACAATGATCTTCCTACCTATCTCCCTTATTATTTACTTGAAATATAAGTAGGTCTTGGAGGCCGTGGAACCGTATTTCCTATTCATTCATTCCTATCTCCTACAGAGAATTTCCCGTTTCCTCTGTACAAAAGTAAAGAGAGACTTATGAAAATAAAACATTTAATTTTAATAATGCTAAGCAAGATTTGTACCCTTGAGAGCTACATCTCCAACTGGTTGAAGCAGAAAAGTCACATTTGAATATATTAAGCTTGACTTTTAAGAATGTGAGTAGTTCTGCTTTCACTTGCATCTTGATAATTGATTGTTCTGCTGCATTAAGAGTAGACACAAGATCCTTCTTTCTGCACTTGATCTCAAGCTTAGTATCAGACTAACTCAAAATTAACTTCAGAGAACAAAAATAGCTTTTGATTAGATGCTTCAAAGCGTATAAGACTTCAATATCAGCCTAATTATTTTTCTTATCTGTGGTCAGTGAGTGACTGTCAAATGAATCTGAATCAAGCCTGACCTAGAAGGAAGTATTTCTAGGACTCGCTTATGTCTATAAGGACGTGGGAATTTTTCATGGGAAAGATTTGCAATACTGTTATCACTGAATTAAAGAAATTAGATGAAGTATAATAGATGATCAGAAGATCAGTTAATGTAAGAGAAAATGTAGTTTGCTTAGCCTAGAAAAACCTATGACAAAGGGAAACATTGTTTTTTATAAACAAAGCACAATGTTAAAACATGAGACTATCTAACACGTAGATAGGCAAGTGTGAATATTAAGTTCTGGCATTGCTGATTTTGAGATCTTGTTCAACATGATCTCCTCTTCCTTTAATTTCTTTTCTGCACAATTATCCTGGGATGTTGTAGCAGAATATAGACAGAGAAAACACTAAAAACCCACTAAAGATCTGATTGTTCTCTGTTCTAAAATATCCAAAATGCAGAAAAACATTAGAAAATAAATTTAAAAATATTATTATTTTAGTTATTTTTTTTGAAACACCAGCATAAATCAGTTCATTTCTGCTGTTAATTTGTATCCATAGATTTTGTGTATGTGAAGTGTTGCTTGTGTTTTCCAGAGTCCTTTATTCTTCCAGGGAATGCAATTTGTGAGAGTTCATGTAGTTCTCAGCTTATGAAGATGGTTGGGATAAGCAAGGGCCAGGAGCTAATTAAATTCCTTGGAACAGTCTGTGCTGTAGCAAAATTTAAATATTTCAAAGTGTCCCTTTCTCCTTAAGGCTTTAAAATTTCTTAATATTTTGTGGTGATGGGAGATATCCATACAATGACTTTTTAGCAGCACTGTTTCCCAGGCAAGAGCTACATCTCATAATTTTACAATAGCATAACCTACAAGAGTAAAACAGCTTGTCTTAAATCTATCTTACTCTATAAAGATGAACAAACAGCAGGATAATTCTTATTTCTATGACATTTAATGACAAATTGGTTTCTGTCCAGTGATCTGGATTGATCATGGCTGAACATATTGGAAGTTTTGCCTTTCAGTATTTCTGACTCGTTTTTTAGGTCCATTGTGGACAGATATCCTATGCAGTAAAAATATCCTTTGATGGTCTCAGGATAGAATCCCTTGTTTGTTAAGTGTCCTCCAGAGAATGATAAAAATAACAATCCATTAAAAGAACATAGTGGAATCGTCACTTTCGCCACACAGGATTTGCTGATATCATGGATATTCTTAGCCTGGGAAATTAGAGATAAAAATTCATTTGCAAAATTGTTCCCTACAGTCTGTGCTTTGCATAATTTACTTTAACTTAGTCATGCAATGATTCTTGAAACATTTCACTTGAGAATAAATTCTAGTTTTATGTTCTAGTTTGCATATAAATTTCCTGACATGCAGTCCACTCTTTCTTTTGCATTAAAATATAATCTTATTTTAATCAAACCTTACTGCGAACCATCCAGTTCATCCACCTTGAGTGATCCATTTCCATTAAAGTTTTAACTTTGTTGGATTTTTGTGAGAGTATTACAAGCTTTCATTAAGCAGTCAGAGTGGATATCAACTTTCCAGTGGTTGCAATCTAGTATTCACTATCAAGGAAGTAGAAACAGAAAATTTAGATGGAAGAGTTGAAATCTCAGCATTTGTAATGAACAAGCACCATGTTAGATAAAAATATTTAGCAATGTTTCCATCTGGCACTGAAGATGTCAAGCAAGGCGAGTTTAACAGGAAATATGGTACTTAGAACGCAGCTATTTCTGGTTATGCAAACTGCATGATTTCAGCCTGTCTCCAGCAAAAAGTTATAGACATGCTGGTACTGTACCTAGAAAATGCGTTTGACAAAAAAAACACCCCTTCCTCTCTGCTCAAAGTACTCTTTCAGAAGGGAAAAATTGTTCAACAATAACTGCTTTTGCATACATTAATGGTAAAAACTTCTATGTCAGAAATGAAAATGGCTCCCTTTGATCACTAAGCTGTTTTGATTACGAAATACAGCAGTGGTGAAGAATATTCTGCTGGGAGGAAATAACAAGGTTTTCTATGATCAAAAGACTGTTAGAAGTTGGTATTCACTGCAATAGAGTATAACTGCTGATCAAGCACATTTTCCTACGCCAACCAGTTTTTATTGGATCAGCTTTGGGAAAAAATTTCCATTATCTTTTCTTTTGTCCTGGTAAACCATTTCCAGATGCCCATGTTGACCTAGAAACAATGTAAGAATTAAACTTTGATGCCAATGTCACAAAACAAATCCATGTTTTAAAACAACGAATCAAAGGAAATATCATCTCTACCACCCTGTTTTCTTTCTTTATAGATAGTCTTCTGCACTTAGCAGCAGGAACAAAAGGCAAAGAATCCAAAGTGGGAAAGAGAAATGTTCAAGCAGCAGAAAATAGAAACAGTACAGCACCAGGACAAGAGTGAGTGGCAATGCCAGGCTTATTGTCTTCTGTAGTGTACAAAAGGACATTTTGTTTCCTCAAACACTCACTCTTGGTATCTCAGAGACAAATATATAGCTGAAATGGTGGAAAAAAAAATTATTGTCTTCTTAATCCTCCCTCTACTCCTTTTCTCACACAGACACTTCATGGACACTACACTTGCTCAAAAGAAGCTGTAAATTGACTCTTAATAGGCACAACTCTTACAGAACATAATGTGTCATGTTGCATTTTTTACTATAAAATATTTGCCTCAGCAGAAAAAAATCATTATTAATGTCTATTTTGGTCAATATTTAATATATTTCCATTCTTCTGAAATAGAAAATGATTGATAAAAAATATTAATTAACAACCAATATGCTGGAACTGTATCTTTTTTTATTACCTTTAAAACTAAATTGTGTAAGTCAATAATATATTTCAATAAGTCTCAAGACAAGGATCAGCTTAAGTGGAAATGCAGAAGAGAGCACTCATCTTGGTTGTAGCATCTGAGATGGGCACAGTGAAGTGTTTAAGCACAGATGCTCTCCTAGCACAGAGAGCATCCTTCTAACAATAAAATAGAGAAAGTAGATTCTGAATGTCTTTATGCATTTAGGCAAAGAATGTTTGCTATATCGACACAATATTCTTTGTTTGCTCTTCTAGGTATGGATTATCCCATTCAATGAAAGAAGATGCAAGAAAACAGGAAAAAAGCTAAGGAGACAGCAAGGTATATAACTGTTAAATAACTTCACAAGATCCCTTGGAAAAAAGTGCAGTATGTATTCATTCAAACATACCAATTTTAATTTTCTTGGCCTCGTCATTGTCATCACAGCCTGGCTGTATACACTTTGTTTTGGTAGGCATTTATATTTCTTTAAAATATTACAGCTGACACATATACAAACACATGATGTTATTGTAATAATGTTGAAATGTTAAGACAAAAGAGCCAGTCAGCTGAGGTCTGTCCAGGACAGCACCTGTCTTTATTTTTAACAAGACAGTCAAACATAAAATGAGATATAAACAGAACTGTCGATGACATTTAGCCTAAAAAATGTATGTTTCTTCCCTAACAAAAACTGCATGTTTATTGAACTTCAACTATTCTATATATTTAGGTATTTGCATAGGTACAGTATATTTAATTCATTCTTAATGAGCAAATGGCTTCAAAATTCATGAAGTGTTGAAACACATGACGAAAAAAGTAACCCTCCAGTATCTGTCCTTTATTGTTTTAGTGTGCTTTGAGACCAAATTGATTCTATGTATCTTTAAACATCCAACAGAGGAGTTGAAAGTTTAGTTAGGCTATACTTCTTTTGTAAAGAGGATGAGATGACTAAATTCTTAGCTGGGATATCTGTTCTGCCGTCCAGAAGGAAGAAGGTGAGAACTTCACAGAGCTAGTTTGCACTGAGAAAGGTTGAGTTCATTCAGCCTTACCAACAGGATTTTCCCGATGATTATTTGCACTGGAGACATATTATGAACCAACCACAATGTACCCATTTTTCTTCAGAGACTGCAGAAGAGCCTATAAGCTTAACTTTGCCAGTCTAAAGGCATTATCTTAGTGCAGGATGAAATTAGGAAAAAAAAAAAACAACCAAAATTAAAAAAAAAAAAAAGACAAATATTAAGAGGTGGATATCACCAAACTAGACAAAATACTTTCTAATAAAGAGTTGTGAGATCATACCCTATCCTTTTTTTAAAAGGTTATTTTTGTTTGAAAAAGGCCAGAAAGGAAACTGATTCATTTCTAGCAGCATATCTCAAAATAAGGTAAAAAGGTAGTTACCCATTGACAGAGAGGCACTGGTAGTCCTATTCAGAGCAGTTACCTAAATTGCCTCACTGGTTAGTGGCAGTGGAGTTGTGTTGTTTGTTAGCTAATACTGCACCAGTCTAACAAATGAAAATCATAAAACCTCAGTGGGGAAGTTTGTTCTGGCAAAGGGGTAGCAGGCCACCCCTGACAGATCTCATTAATCTCTAGATAGAACAAAATGAAAAAAAAATTAGCAGAATTTAATACATTATCGTAATAACAATGTAAAAGTAGGATAGAATGGGGAACATATTCCTCCTTTTAAATGCAAGAGTTGTGTCGATATTTCAACTACATTAGCCACCAGTATGAGGTGTGTGCTAATTCCCCAACCAAAGCCATTTAAAATGAGGTAAAGCACTCTGCTGTGCTTGACAGTTACATCCAGTCCCCCATGTGCACCAACAATAAAAATTCTAAAAGAAAAATCTCTCACTGAAGGCAAAACCATCAGAGATCTTTATAATCCCATAAATACAGTGTGTAGAAGGCTTACATGCTTATTTTGTTGGTACTATTGGAAACTATCTGTGCTAATATCCTCTATATGAAAAAAATGAATAGACCTCCTGTGTGTGTTTGTTGTTTTAAAAGGTTTGACATCTTTAGTAAGAAAAGGCAATTATTTCTCCTGTTCTGCATAACTTGGCTGATGCCTCAGTCTGGGATAAATGCCACAGGTTTTTTTCATATATTTCTGTACAAATTAGAGGAATTTAATTTGTAGAGGCTGCTTCTAGAGTATCTGATCTCAGAATCAGGCAGAGAATGAAGTAATGAGAAGGAATGTGAGAAGCAATGATTAAAATGTCCTATGCAGCCACCAAATACCTGCAGAAAAAAAATGCCTCTAAGTTAAAGGCATAGATGGAAAAATACAGTTTCATTACTAGAATCTGCAGCTATCGGTGTGCATTTTTGCAAGAAATTCACAGATTTTTGAGACAGGATGGTATTTTATCTTGTCTAATAATTTGCCTATTCCAGGCTGCTTCATCCTCCATATTGACTATAATTGGGACCTAGTTTGACATGAAGATACGCATAAAGACAGTAAGAAACTCATGACTATCCTTTTAAAAGGACTGCCCTCACTTTTAAGAGTGAAGTATTAGATTTCTAGTTTAAATAAGGCCTGCTTTACTATCCACCTACTGATTTTTGATATGCCTTTCTGCAATCAGGACTTCATCAATACTTGTATTCTCCCTCTGTGAAGACATTGAGTCACTGTAACCCAGTAATCTTTCAGTCTTACCTCCACCAAGATAAACAAATGGAGTGTTCTGAATTCTTCCTCAGCGTTTCCGACAAGCTTTGTGTGCTTTTCTGGCATTTAATTTATCTATTTCAATATTTCTAAAACTTTAATGTTTTCTCACAAATGTGACGAGAACAGTGCAGGCATATCCAGAGGGGAAAAAAAAAATTCTTCTATCTTGTGTACCACTCTACAGTTCAGACAACCAATTCTCCCCTTTTGCGCAGTGCTGATCCAGAATTTGATTACTAACTTGTTTTTGTTAGAACTGGCTCAGTGCTCCAAGACTCATATGTCCTCATCATTTATCATTCATTCAGGCTTTTCATCTGTGCATTTTGCTGGCAGTGATTTTGTGTTTACTTCTGGTTCACTGATTAAACATTGAACAATGTTGGAAGTTACCATGCCTATGGAATGTCAGTAGAAATTCATGTAAGAAATTGTGTTTCATCTATCTTGATGTGTCATTGTTATATTCCACTTCTTGTTTACATTACTATTTTCAAGTACTGCTAATCTTTATTCCAAATGATATACAGTACTTTGTCACAAATACCTTACAGGAAGCTGTTTCCATCAGTGCAGTTATCATTATCAAATATATTTCTAAGTTGAAAGGAAAGAATCAGGTTTGTTTAATAAGACATATTTTCATAGATTGACATGATCACATTTTCATTAGATCGATTATGATTTTAATCCTTTAATTCTTTATGAATAAGACCTTCTAGCACTTTTTTCTTTATTTTTTCTAGAAACTCAAACCAGGCTATGTTGTCTTGAACTACCTGGTTGTCCTTGATAACTTTTCTTTAACACTGAGAAATGACACTACTTTTTCAAGACCTGAATTTTTAAATTATTTTTTCTTCAGGATTAAAAACTGTGAAAAAAAAAGAATAACAGTAATTGTCTCAACCAACTCCTACATGACTCTGTTATGTAAATTGTCCAGATCCTACAATTGTAAATGTTTATCTCAACTGTCTATGGTACAGCATTTTCCTTGCTCTCTACTACTTGTTCTTTAGTGGCCTCGATTCTACTCCATTAATTCTCATGTGATAGGAGAATTATAATTCTGCTTTTCAAAACCCAACCCAAAGGCCAACTCAACTCAAAAGGCCAGAAGACTTTTCTAAATATATGTTAACTCTTCTCAGTAATAGACCTCAAGCCGTTATTAACAGCATTTTTGTCATTCTTATTATGATTTCATAAAATATGTCTGTGAATATATTTGTTATAGATTTATATCTATATTATATATGTATGAGACGTACATACATATATGTATATAAATGAGACAATGTCATGAGACACTCCTCAATAGCTGAATTTTCCTGCTTTTTAAAATTTTCCCCAACTACTTCATTTGAGACAATAATTTCCATAATACATTTAAAATACACCCTATTTTTATTTACTGCAGTTGCAATTAGCTTGTGATTCCTGGTTGCTGGACAAAAAGAAGTTAAATTTATTTACAGTACAAGATATTAAACAAACTTCATGCAATCATTAGGTTCAAAACCATGTGTGTTAAAAAACTTATCAGCTCTGCATACTTTAGAAATATCAATATCTGAGCAGAAGCTCCAAGCTGAATCTCTCCACTCAAAATTTCCAATAACAGCTTAATTCTTCCTTCTAAGCATTGCATACAAATGCTTAAACACTCTCTCATTCTGCAAGATTTAACTCTCAGGCTAGTAAGAATTCCGCTAATGGTTTTTATCATCAGCATTCTTGGGTCTGCCAAGCTGTTTGTGGTTGGCTAAGTTGGCATAACTTCCTGTTGTAGGATTTATTTTGAGATGGCTTCACATACTTTTTTTTTAAATACTTCAAATCCACAGTATATTTACATTTGACATGCCAGTAAATTCTGAAAGTATATAGTATTTTTTTTCATTCATTGGTTCTAGTTATGACTAGTATTATCAAGGCACTTTTCAATGCTAAGTGTTTCCAGCTCATTCAGCTCTTACTCAGAATTGCTTACAACTGCATCTTTAGTACTTAAATATTAATGCCACATCCATATTAATTTTTTAAAATCCCTCTGCTACTTCCAAGTAGATCATGTGGCATTTTCTCTTTTTTAGATCCTTTGTAAGGTCCCTGCTGCCCTCTCTAAACTCTAGTTCTGCTTTACCGTGGGGCAGTACTGTGTGAATTCTTAGCAAAGGTGTTAGAAAGCCTTATTCAGACTTCAATGTGGAAACAGTTCTTGACCTATTGTGATAATGTGACCTAAACAGAATGAACTTGAACCTTTACTGATTGGTCAAAGGGAAAAGGGGTAAGGAGCAATGGGGTGTGAGGCATTGAACTCAGAACTAAAAAAAATAAAATCTAGCCCTTCTGAAACCTTTTTATTTTCTAGAACATGAGATTTTAAGCACTTACTGTAATGCAGTTGTACTTTAGTTTTCAATGTAAGGGATTTTTAAACATCCGTAAAATCCTGACCAGTCTTACAGATGTCAGAACTTCACCCAGTTTAGAAGATTTGAAACTCTTATGCTTGCTACTCTGGGTTTGTTAAATATCATGCAAATTGTGTATAATTCTCCTTTGTGAATATATAGAAAGAGCATTCAAGTCCCTTGAGCTTTTTTTCATGTGAAAATTGAGAGCTGATACAGTAAAACTAGTTTCTAATAAAGATAAGATCTAACCTAGTTTCCTTAATACTTTCAAACATGTCTGCTTTCAGACCTTTTTTGTTCTTATCATCAGAAACATAAAAATAGCAATTACTTATGTACTTAATGAACAAGAAAGCTTAGGAAAGTCTTCTCTGAAGTTATTGTATTTCTATATTACAAGCACTACATGAACAATTTTAAACGAGCTGTGTGTGCACCAGCAAATGAAGCAGAGTAAGAATTTGTCCTTGTCTCTGTGTCTAACTCACACAGCTCTGCTCGTGCTTGCATGCCTAAAATGCTTCTTCATCATACCAACTGTTGACACATCCAAAATACCTATTGGGAACAATTCTTAACTGGTGCTGTGTGGTTTCTGTCCAGGAAAGTGTTGGCATATGTTAAAATAATTGAGACCTTGGATGGCTATCTAAAATGTAGACATTTAGATTTTGTCACTAGCATTCCACTCAAAGGCACCTGATTTTATGCATTTTCCTCTAGCATGAGTCCCACTCCAAGAGAAATTACACTGCAGATAATAAAAAATGTTACTGTTTTTCTGTGCCCCTTGTATCAGACCTTTTTATTTATGTATAGAGAACAAACTTTTCCTTTAATGAAAATGCATGGTTTAAGCAGAGGATTAAATGTCATGTCCTGAGACAGAATCATGAGGATTATGAGCTGATAATATTACTGGACTAGACAGACACAATAAAAAATGAAGAAATTGGTGTCAGAGAATTGTATTTGTGCAGAACCAAGGAAAAAGATGAGATGATTACCGTGGTTGTCACAATAATAAATGTCTTGACCTGTGGGACTGAGCCAGATGATTTCAAGTGATCCTTTCTAACCTGAACAATTCTCAGTTTCGATATTTTTGTTTTCTTCATTTTTTTCTTCGTCAGTCTAACGGCAACAAAGCTTTAGAATATATATATATAAAAATGTATAGTTAATAAAATATTTTTCATCTAAAGGAAATTTTTAAAATGAACTCTTTTTCCTTAATTAGATGTCTGGTTCTTAATGAAGTATTGCCAAACACACAGTCAGAATGCCCAAGTGCTGACAATGAGTAATATATTCCCTTGATATGCTGTAAAGTGATGAGAAAGTTGTTCTTAGAGGGAGAGTCTCTTCTGTTCCATCCTGCAACATACAGCAAAAGCTGATGATAGCTGCTGTGAGTGTGGGTCAGTGCCCGTAAGGTTTGTACAAGCCTTTTGACATGAAGTCTTTCATCAGTGATCTGAGTACTTTTGCCCTACTGCAGCACCATATTCTTGAATCCATCATTTAAAGCACAGAGACAATATGTTGTCTCTGGTATATATCCACTTAACATTCAAAGGAAGACTTTCTTTTAAAGTATATTTCTATCATATTGCCCTGTATAACCTCCTATTCAATGAAAAGAATGCAAATGGATTTCGGCAGTGCTTGTAGACATACGATTCAAGTATATTAAATTACTTGTGGGTAATTTGAGAACTTTGGATAGTGTAATACAGTATATGAATATGATTAGTTTAACCAGGAGAACTCCATTAATAATACCCAACAAGTGCTTGTCCTGCTTTTATGGCCTCATGACGTGTTTGAGGGGGGTCTTAATGTAATTCTAAATGTCATTTTGAATATGATTAAGCTTTCTCAATGTTCTAAGTTAAGTGCTTCTATCCCATAATAATTTTTGCAGCCCTTCTCTGGACTTGCTCCAGTAAATTCCCTATCTTTCTTATATTGGGAAGATCAGAACTAGATCCAGCAGTCCAGATGTGGCCTCACCAGTACTTAGGACAGAGAGAGAGGATCATTTCTCTTAAACTGATGGAAATACTCCTCCTGATGCAGCTCAGAAAACTGTTGGTCTTAATTGCTGCTATGGTGCGTTGCTGGTTCATAATCACCTGGTTACGTTGATACAGTTCTTAGCATTGCTAAGGATGGGGTTTATCTGATTAATTGCTTGAAGTCCTGAATGGTTGCCCAAGTCACAATTTTGTAAATTCTTCGGTTTGAACTTAAAATAGAGGAAAACCTCATAAAAGGCTGAAATACTTGTGATTTGTATTAGCTAATTTTGAACAAACAGATCTTTCCTTAATGGATATGACATAGCAAGAACTTGCCAGGAGCAACCTAGAATTTATTTCCCCCAAAACACAATGTCAAATATTCAGATTTCTGAACAATTGTGTATGCTTTTGGTATGCCATCACCATGTTGTCCTCATGTCTCTAGTGGCAAGTCCATTTCATAGCTAAGAATGTGTAGATCTTGCAAGCAATGTTGTTGTCATGCACATACAGCCCAGTTATCCTATTATAGATACAGTCTGCCTGCTAGAAAGTCTGATATCAGATGGAGAGGTAGACCATTCCAGCTGGCTGGAAAAGAGGACCCCAGGGCTCATTCACATGGTTGTAATCCGTTGTATGAAGTCTGACTGGTAGGTTTTAGTTGCTCACTGGTGTTGTTCCTCAGGAGTTGAGACTGGAACCGAGAAGATTTAATGCTTTGATAATGGCCTGGATCATGAAATGCACTGTTGATAGGTGACATTAATTTGGTGTAGGAGGCTATTCTGGAAAGCAGAACTGAAGTATCTTGGCAGATTGCAGGAATGAGCTGACAGGAGCTTTATGGAGTTCAGCAAACGCAAATGGAAAGTCCTGCAGCTGGGATGGGATAAATCCAAGCAAAGGTTGAGGGTCATCTGGACAGAAAACAGCTCTGCAGAACAGGACCTGCAAGTTCGAACATGCTGCAGTTTGAACATGAGACAGCCACTCACCCTACCAGTAAAGGCAGTCAAATAAATAAACCCTCTGTGGTAACAGCCAGAGTGTAGCCAGCAGGTGCAGGGCAGTGATCCTTTTTCCTGTGCCCTGCTGTGGTCGTGAAATACGCTCTGCAAGGGCCTGTCCTGATGCCTTGGGAAGTCTCTCTGGCTCCCAGCTCCTGGTCCCATCTGTCCTGTATGACACCCTGTCAAACCTAACCAAAATACAGCCAAAATAATAAGCACATATTTTTCTGCTCTTCTTGTTGCTCATAAACGTAGTTGCAGAAACTAAAGAGCATCCCATTTACATCAGCTGGAGCTCAAATTTCACCTTTCAACTTTGGCTGAGTTAATAATCCAACTGCTTTTTTTCTTCTTTTATTTCTCATTTTTCCCTTCACAGTGTTTGCCCTGTGCTGTTTGCAAGTTCAGACTAAAATGATTAAGCAAGTGTTAAATGGCTCACTGTAACACATTATACTGAAAATCCACTATACATTAATTTCTAGATTTAAAGCCTGTTTGTAACAACAAATTCTACATTTATGCTAATGAAAGTCCTGTATCAGATTTCCTGTCTAAAAAAATACTCCTAAAATGTTAAAATGGGAACTAGATGGTCCACTGAGGCATTCACAAGAATCAGCCGCCAAACTCAATGATTTATTCAGTAAAAAGTCCAGATTGGAGAAAGTTACTCTATTGTCTAAAATTTAATTTGATTACACTAAAATTACTTAAATAATTTACTTTATCTACAAGGTGCTTTTCCAACATTACTCAAATCTGTGAGATGTATAAGTTTACAATAATTCCCTTCATACAGCTTAAATGGTCAAATGCCCAAAGGCAGTGTATGAAAAGCAGGACTGGAATTCAGAATTCCTGAGTTATCACATTTGTCTAACATACAAATTAAATTTGCTGAGTGCCAATCAAATGAAATGCCCTCAAGTCACTGCTGGTGATGATTTCAATGTTAAGAAAAAAGTGGGATGTATGGCTGTAGTACATTTGTTCAGAATTCATTTGCTTTTATAGACTTCATCACATTCATCTTGAAGATAAGAATCTGAAAATTAAAACATTATTTGAAGCTTATTGAATGATTTATCCTATGATAAGCTCTTGTGATGTGTGTCAGGCAAATGTGAATCAGGCAGTTACCTAAGTAGACTGCAATGTTATGCTCACCATTTTGTTATTGAAACATCAAAAAAATTACATCAATAATTGTCTAACAAACCTTTCCCTGAAATCAAAGTTTTGCTTCAATTTCACAGATTCATTAGGCTCGTGCCATTGCTTACCTTTGATGACATTTCACCTTGCCATTTTTGAACTATAGAGATTCAAGGTAAGACCACTAAAACATTCACTCATAAGAGAAAGGGGAGATAACCATAAATATGTTCAGAGGATGCATTACATGTATTTTCAGAGAACAGAAAGTATCTCTGTGGGCAAACACCACTCCTCCCCACACCCTCTCCCCCAGAAGCACTGTCAAGTGACAAAGTTCTCAAACTTAAAGCTAACTCAAAATTTAATCTTACATCATGGCATAAAGGAGAAGTTACAACTCATCCAAAAGGAGCAGACTAGAGCCTTGCATTTTATTCTGCATGTATTATTCTCCCTCAAGTCCCTTTCTGTGGTGCTGCTCTCCAGCCTCTCTTTCCCGTCTGTCCATACATCCAGGGCTGCCCAGTTCCAAGTGCAGAATCCAGCACTTCCCCTTGTTGAACTCCAGATGGCTGGTGATTGCCCAGCCCTCTGATTTGTCAAGGTCTCTCTGCCAGGCCCCTCTGCCTTTGAAGGAATCAACAGCTCCTCCCAATTTTGTATCATCTATGAACTTGCTCAGTATCCCTTCAAGTCCTGCATCCAAGTCATTTATGAGATGTTGAAAAGCACAGGGCTGAGTATGAAACCCTGTGAACCCCACCTATGAGAGGTCCCCAGTGTGATGTCACCCCATTCCCTATAACCTCTGTGGAATGGAATGGTGATTGTGCCCGACCCATGGGCCAGTTGCTCACCCATCACATCCAGCTGAATCCTGGACATTTTGTCCAGAAGGATCCTGTAGAGATCTGTCTTGCAGGAGAGGCAATACCAATAACTTTACTGGAATCCAAAAAGATTACAATTAGATTGCATTACACTCATCCCTTGATCAGCTGGGTGGGTTACTTTGTCATAAAAGAAAATTAGGCTTTGCTCTCAAAGCCGTGCTGGCTGTGACCAATGTCTGCGTTGCCTTTCAGGTGTTTTTCCATACCTTCCAGAATAATCATCTCCATAACTTTACCAGGCAGTGGAATGAGACTAACAAGCCTGTAGTTTCCAGGGTTCTCCTTCTTACCCATTTCATAAATTTCACCTTAATGTTTACTTTATCTGCTTTGAATTATTTTAAAATTTATTTGGATATATTTTTACTTATTTTCATTTACTAGCTTCTCCTTGATTTTCTAGAGAGAAAAGTGTTTTTTTAAAATTTTAGGTTTTTAATTAATTTTTAATGCTGATTTCTTATATTAACTTTTTTATTTTCCTTTTAAAAGAACTATATTAATTTCATCAAAGTTTTCCTTAGATCGTTTCTGCTGAACATAGATGAAGTCAATTTACCCATCTGAAGGGGAGTTACAGTGTGTTCCTACTTGTATCACTGAACACAGCTTGAGCTATTTATTGACATGAGGTATTGAGAGTTTCACAAATATCTCTAAGCAGAGAGAAGTTTTTGACCTTGGGTTTCCAGTATCTCAGGTCCTAGCGATGTCACTGTTAGCTATCCTGTCAAGGTTTATTTTTTCACTAAACGGAACATCTGCTGTGATGCCAAGTGAAGCTGGTTTTGTTTATTTAGTCAGATGTAGCATTTCATTAGTCTTGATGTATTTGCAAGTAATCTAAAGAAGACATGAAGAACATTTCTGTGAAGAATAAGAAACAGAAACCAATGATAATTTTTCTGATTTAAGTTTAGAGAAAAGATCACTATTTAGTTAAAACTTGTATTTATGTGAAAAATCCTGACTGGTTTTGAATCATGTCATAAGCTAGAGCTCTTCTGAGACTATAACCAATTGCACAGATGAAATGTTAGGTAGTATGAAAATATTGATGTAGAGATCAATATTGATGTAGTGGGTTTACTGTCATAAATTATGTAACATTACCTCTGACCTGGTACTCTTTTAACCCTTGTTCAATATAATTTATAAATGACAGAATCACAGAATCAATGGAAAAAGCCTCTGAGATCATAGAGTCCAACCTAGGACTGAACACCACCATGTCAACCAGACCATGGCACTGAGTTCCACATCCAGTCTTTTCTTTAGCACACCCAGAGATAGTAACTCCACCACCTCCCTGGGAACCACATTCCGATGTCTAATAACCCTTTCTGTGAAGAAATTTTTACTAATGTCCAACTTAAACCTCCCCTGGCACAACTGGAGACTATGTTCTCTTGTTCTGTTGCTTGTTGCCTGGGAGAAGAGCCAAACCTCTAGGTGACTGCACCCTTCTTTCAGGCAGTTGTAGAAAGCGATAAGGTCTCCCCTGAGCCTCCTTTTCTCCAGGCTAAACAGCCCCAGCTCCCTCAGCCACCCCTCATAGGACCTGTGCTCCAGACCTTTCACCAGCTTTGTTGCCCTTCTCTTGACTTGTTCCAGCCCCTCAATGTCCTCCCCAAATTGAGGAGCCCAGAACTGAATACAGCACTCAAAGTGTGGCCTCACCAAGTGCCCAGTACAGGAGGGCAATCACTGCCATGGTCTTGCTGGCCACACTATTCTGGTACACACCAGGATGCCATTGGCCTTCTTGACCACCTGGGCACATGCTGGGTCATGTTCAGCTCTGTTGACCAGAATTCCCAGATCATTTTCCTCTTGGCCAGTTTCCAGCCACTCTTCTCCAGCCTGCAGCACTCCTCAGGGTTATTGAGGTCAAAGCACAGGACTTGGCACTTGGCCTGTTTGAACCTCATGCTGTGTGTCTTGGCCCATCAATCCAGCCTGTCCAGATCCCTCTGCAGAGCCTTTCTCCAGCAGATCGACACTCCCACCCAACTTGGTGTCGTCTAATTTGCTAATGGCAGACTGAATCCCCTATGTTAGGATGTTAAATAACAAAATGTCTAACACAGATTCCTCTGAGACCCCTTTCCTGCACTGAAGAAACTGCTTATTTATTTATTCCCACACTTTCTTTCTGAATGAGTTACCAGAACACAAGAGGATTGTAGAAGCAGTGGCCTGCTGCAGCCATCCTGGCCTTGATGAGAGTTCTGTGTAGAAGAGCATCTAGTCACGTTTATCTTTGATAAAGGCTCTCTGTTCTCTTGGGAAAGGTGCTTACCAGAAGAATGACTACAGCCATAAACACCATGTGTGAATGTTTTTCTTTTACCACCCGGAACGCTGGGAGATGGCATGTTTGAGTGAATGGTTGATAAGAGTAGAACAGTCTGCTCTGCCAGGTGCTTTGGTTGTTTTGTCATTCTTTCTGCGCGTTCCCAAAACTTTCTTTAAACTTTCCCATAGTAGACACATATAAATACTGAAGTGTATATCAATAAAGATGGATCCTGCTAAAAGAAGCAGTGGTCTTAGTTTTCTTCCAAGCTGCTGCAAGGACCTTCCTTCTTATCTCACAATACTTTCATTTCTTTAAAAGCTTTTGGTGAGCAAGTTTTCTGAATATCTGTTAGATATGCAAGTGAACTGTTCTCTTTGTAATTGTCTCTGTAATCTAAGACTTGGGCTGAGATTTGCCCATTATAAAATATTTATCCACTGATTCACTATTTCTAATTTTTTATTATACTTATTTATATTTATGTGTCACAGATAAAAGTTTTAACTTTCTTATCTATAGTCCCTGTATTCTCCATGAATCCTGCTTGAGAATTAGTGTGAAATAAAAGTATTATGTAGTAGGGTAAGTATTAAGGGGCTCACTAACCCCCCTTAATCCCTGCTTAAATGCTGTGATTGTGCAGCAGTTGTCTATCAGAGGGGAAGGTCTTGTCCTTTGCTGTTTCCTGTAGTGGGATGATTTTTAAGTTGCTGTCTTCCAACATATATCTGGGCAAAAAATAAAGAAATATGTTGAGTTGTATGCTCATCATGAATAGTGGGAGGGCAAAATCTGAAATTTCAGAGCAAGAAAGCAGAGTGCCTTCCAAGTTCAAGGAGAAAGGACTCCCTGTATGTTTTTCTGGGTCAACCCACTACATGTGCTTAAAATGAAAATGTTGTAACTGTATTCCTAACATTACACTAAAGCAAACACAGTTGTCCATTGCTACCAAAGTAAATATATTTCTGGAAGATAGGGATAGAAATAAATTTACATGTTCTGAATGTATCTTGGTGAATATCCAAATGACATATAAGACATTACTTCCAGAAATATGAAAAAGGACACTGATAAGTATTTTTTTCTTCCTCAAGTGATACATATTTGGGCCATTCAATGTACTTAAAGAATTTACAGGGAGAGAGAGAGACATATCTGAATTCCAGCCTTCCTGTGCATGAACTACAATTGCTGCTTGATAGAGCATTAGTGTCAGTACACTTAAGCTAGGAATACTCTAAATTATCTGAAATCACAGAGGGGGCTTAGATTTTTAAAGTTTTACTCACAATGTAGATCCAAAATAACAAGTAACTCCTCTGCTTAAAAGACAGAGGTAATGTATATTGCATGTATCCCTGTTTGAGCCTCAGTATCATAACTCCCAAAGCAGATGGCTCCTTGATGTCATGTACAATACCTCTTCAGCTCAAATATTAAGGGAAGTTTTTAAAAAATTATCTACACCTTGGAAAGGGTTATAAATTCTGGTTGGAATGTACATGTTTACTACTGAAATTATTGTTAGAATAACTTGTTTATCACATTAATGTTCAAAAATAATTTTCATCATATTAACATTCATGTGTAAATATCAAAATACTTTTTTTTAATAATGCTGACTTTTAAAAATTCAATTAATGATAGAAACAAAAAAGTAAATGAACTAAATTTTCAAGTGCTGTTCGCAGATCAATTCTATCCATTTCTTTTTAAAACAAAACAATCCTTGAAAACATTATATCCAGTAAAGAAAGCTTGGAAGGATGCCATATTCTTAAAAAAAAAAAAAAAAAATAAAAAGACGCAGTCATTGCAGTCATTCATATGTCTCAAATTTATTTTAGATTAAAAAATGTAATAAAGATCCATTTTAATATTTTAAAGATGATGATGTTTTTATGGAGAATGAAGAAAAAACTGTGCTCATTTTTGTTAATGAGACAGATACGCTAAATCACAGTGCTGTTGCAAGTATATATGTTCAAACAATGATGGGGAATTAGCTTACTTGAAATAAAAAGCATACAACTCCGCAAGGATGGTGGAGCAATTTAATGCTGTATAGCATTAGCTTTCTGAGAGCATACTCTAAAGGTCCTGAGGGTCTCATAGCTCACTTATACCAAACTTTTAACATCCTCATTTAAATTTCCTCAGACTTAATAATATGCCCTGAAGTCAGAATTTGCTGTTTAGGGAAAATATAAATACAACAATTACCAGCTCAGTACTACCCTCAAAGTCAATGAACATACGTACAATCGTCCTTGGTTTGCTACGAATCAGTAAGAAGACTGGAGTTTTCACACATCCTGCACTGCTCTGTGGACAGATGCTGTTAGATATGAGTAATGTATGCATATGAGTATCCTCCCCTAGTCAGGCACAGCACGACTACAACAGGTAAAGACTGAAAAGGACACCCAAACAGGTCTAACCTTAAAGTGTACAGAGCAATTTGTATTGTGCATTTAAAAATAAAAAAGCCAAACCTGCTCTTGGTTAATATATACTTCAATATTACTTCTCTAAAAGATATGCAGAATATTGTGTGTCCATGTGCCTACTGAGGCTACAGGGTAAAGGAGAATGGTAGAAATGTTTCATCTTTTAGTGACCTAGTATAACACTTAATGAGGTCAAATATTTTAAGCTAGAGACAAGTTCTGGGTCTTTTTTGATCTGCATCATTTTGGGTGGAAAAAAATACCACTCAAAAATACAGTCCAAAGACCTGCAACAAGAGGAAAACATTTTGCTTGCTTCATTTTTCTTTTGGCAGTTTTTTGTAAATATCGTACATAACTTCACTTGTATCATGAACAATTTTATGAACAGTAGTATGTATTTAAAAACTGTTAATGAAGGTAAGTCTTGAAAATTTTCTCTCTGATAATCCATACTGCTACATAGCCAAGACTTTCAAATATTAAATGCTTCCTCAGCAGAAAAAAAAATTATCCATACTTACTAGCATTTTCTTGAAAATCCCTAAAGCAGTGATGTATCCCATATACAGCTAAGATTTATCCACGTTTGGGTGAGATGTGAAGGTACCTCTAAAATTTATTCTAGAAAACCTTGAATAATTTAGAGTTTTGTTACCTGCACCTCCATAACCATAGGCTGATCTGGGGCAGTCCCAGTGCCAGAAGAGTCATTCAACCAGCCACACAGACGGAAAACTCAAGCGCAAGCAATGCTTTTGACCAGATGGAGATCAATGATGAGTAGTGTCCCTCAGGGGTCCATATGGGGACCAGTACTCTTTAATATCTTCATCAATGACACAGGCAGTGGGATTGAGGGCACCCTTGGCAGATTTGCAGATGACATAAAGCCAAGTGGGGACGATTGCAGTAATCACGCATGGGCAAACTCTGCCCTCCTTCAGGTGCAAAGTCAAAGACAAAATCCCCCTTTATTGCGCAGTGTGAATGCCCTAAATACCCCCACAAAACAGGATATAACATCATGTAAACAGGAAAGATGTTCACCACAGTGTCTCCCTATCACCTGGAGCAATACACAGACTTTGCCTATTATGGTAACAGGTAAACAATACCCTATAAGGTCACAAACTACAATCTTCACTTCTCACAGGTCCAGCTTTGTCCACAAGCCACAAACCTCTCTCTGCCCATCCCCGGTGACCTGGATACAGTCCCAGGGTCACCTCCGGGCCCAGGAAAGAGGCTGTATCTCCGGCCTTCTGGGCTTATCTCTCTGTCACCACATAGTGTAACCCAACAGACGATGAAGAACAGAAGGATGGGGCCATCCAGAGGAACCTGTAAAAGTTCAGGAAGTGGGCCTGTATGAATTTCATGAGGTTCAGTACAGTTTGGGAAATCAAGGGATTGAGAGCAGCCCAGCCGAGAAGGACTTGGGGGTTCTCATGGATGAAAAGCTGGACACGAGCCAACAGTGTGCACTCACAGCCCGGAATGCCAATCACCCCCTTGGCTATATCCAAAGCCCAGTGGGCAGCAGGGCATGGGAGGGGATTCTGCCCCTGTACTTCTTGCTGGTGAGCCCCCACCTGCAGTGCTGCATCCAGCTCTGGGGTCCTCAGTACAGGAAGGTCATGGACCTGGTGGAGTGAGACCAGAGAAGGGACACAATCAGAGGAATAGAGCACCTCTCTTATGAAGCCAGGCTGAGACACCTGTGTTTATTCAGACTAGAGAAGAAAAAAAAGAAGAAAGCAAGTTTTATGCAGGCAAATAGACAGGGTGGAATGCCTTTGAAAGGAAAGTGGTCAGGTTTAGGTTGTACATAAGAAAGAAATTCTTTACTGTGAGGATGACAAGACACTGGAAGAGGTTGCCCAGAGAAGCTGTAGATGCCTCATTCCTGTAAGTATTCAAGGCCAGGTTGGATGGGGCCCTGAGCAACCTCATCTAGCGGGAGGCATCCCTGCTCATGGCAGGGTGGTTGGAATTAGATGATCTTTATAGTGTCTTTCAACCCAAGTCACTCTATGGTTTTAAGAATATTAAGAATGATTACACAGTATATTAAAGTCTCTTAATGTTACAGGAATGACAACTAATACAGACACCTAGAAGAGAGAATTCATATTCACTGAGGAATTAGTTACCTAATCAATATCTGGCAATATCTGACTTACTCAAAAAATTCAGAAGAGCCACATCTCATAAGATTTTTAGGAAGAAAATAGACTTTGTTAATGATCAATTAAATTTAAAAATGAGTTTTAAGAAATTCAGAACAACTCAAATTTTAAATGACTGTTTTGAGACCTTAAAAGCTTATACATATAAACAATGATTCTTTCGACTTTTTTGAAACACAATTTTGAATCCCATTAAATCTGTATGGAAATGAAAGCATATCACAGGATATGGACTCTCTGAAACACAAAAAAAAGAAGTTAGCTTCATTGGTTCATTTGGAAGCTTGCAACATCAACTACCATTGCTCTGCCAATAGTCAGTTTAAGGACTGAAAAACCATTTGGAAAGAAACCTTCCCGGTTCCTGATCCATGATACCCTTTAGTAGTGGTGTGTGCAATCATATCAGGCTTTGCCCAAGTGAACCTCTCAGCTGCTTTGGCAATACTGATGACACAGACATAACCTATCCAGACTCACCAACAATTACGATTCAGCAACTAAAAGGGATGGTACTCCACCATTTTATAGGATATTTTTTGTGTATGTGGATAGCTACCACCTTTGCCAGATGGCCTAGCAAAATACATGGTGGCCCAGTTCACACCACCTTCCTAAAGTACAACAGGGAAACAGCTGTGTATAACTGTGGTGCTGGTGTAGACAAGATTAATGGAACCTTGGTGCCACTGTTACTTGGCAGAACACTTAGAGATTCTTATTACCATGGCTCATAAAGTTCACAAATGCAACCTCATCTATCACCAGAACATCTTTAGTTACCACCTAAGGAGTTGCCAGATGGCCAGGGAATAAGTTTTTCATGGAGGAATGGACTTAAATCACTCTTCTTTACTAAGTCTCAATCTTGTTTGGTATTTGCAAAAGCAAAAGGGGCATGTAAAAAAAGAACAGGAGCAGAAGATCAAGTAAAGCCATGGCTGCTACCTGTGCCAGCTGAGTCTAGTTCACTAATCTATGTGAACCAAAAGTGAAAAATCATAAGGGATAGTCTGGCTGAAAATTTTATGTAAATTTTTGACAGCTCTTTTCCTGCACTAGGAAATTTCATAGATAGCAGATGCAAGTCATTAAAATAAGTACCTATAATTGTTTTTTCCCATTTCCTTCTTTCCTATGATGTCACTGAACTCTCACAGTGCAGCCTCTGGCAGCCATTGGCCTGAAGTTGAGACTCCAGATTCAGCTGTATTTTAAATCCCAACCCTGCAGCATTTGGGATCCAAAAACTGCATTTGGCAACTCTGGAGTTTTTTTTCCAGCTCTGGTCTTTTTGTCATTGATGCTAACTTACTCTGAAGGGCCAAAAAATATGATTACACTTCCACAGTGAGCAATGAACCATGTAAAGCACTATTAAAAACAAAATGCACAGTGCAAAATAGATAGCAAAACAGAACAAATTAATTTGCACCAATTTATGGTTTAAAGTGTAGAGGATGAAGAGATGCTGGTTAGTTACCAGTTACTATTTTGGATTTGCAAACAGCAGGTGCCATATCGATGAACTGACTTCGGTCAAGAGCATGACTCTCAGGCTTCCACTGTCCTAACAAGAGAGGTAATTTGGGAGCTGCTGGACATGCAGTGACATCTCTCATAGAAGTAGTGATGTGTGGGCTGCGAAAGGATGGGGTGGCAAAAGTAATTAGGAAACAGAAATGGAACTGAGTATGCAGTTACATTGGCATTATGTAGTAAAGTCTTTTATGAAAAATGATATTAAGCCTTTGAATCAACAACAGCCTTATGAGCTCAACAAAGAGGGTAGATGTTGCCTGGCTATGAAAAAAAGGAGTCATTCTGATGTGTCTTAATAATTGCTTTCCCATTGTGAATCCATATTAAAAACTGCCAAGATCCTTCTTATATCTGCAGCCACCTCTCCCCCTTTCTGTGTTCTCAGCTGAGCTGTAAAGCTCTCTAGCTTAATTTATTTTTTCAGAATAAATGAGGAAATAGAAGAGGTCAATATTCTCTCTCCGTCAAGACAGAGAAATGCCCTTTTCTTATAATTATAAAACATGTCCGCTTTTCTGGAGATGTTATAAAGATGTGTGTTCTGTAAGTGGAAGCAGCAACAAAGAATAGGAAAAAAATTGAAGAGAGAGGTTAGATGGAGGCACCTTGGTTTTGGGACAGTGATTTTGGGACTTTCTACTTGAAAGTGTTACCATATCTAGGAGCCTGAATCCCTTCTTGACAGAGAAACAGCAACAGTCCTTGCAAATAGTTGGTGGATCAACAAAAGTTAGTGATGCAGAAGGTAAATTCTCAGGTAGGTAAGGCCTGACAAAGCTTTGCAGTTGAAATATTATATGCTGAAAAATTAAATTTTGAGTTAATGAAATTTTTTTTAGTAGAAATGGATTGAAATTCTTTATGATTCCTGCTAGAAAAATATCAAATGATTGCTTAAACATATTAATTTTTCTGTTCAGAATCTTCTGTCTTGAACTATTATTTCCTTTTTGGTTCACTTTTCACCCTAGAAAATAATCAAGGACTATTTTGTCAAGAAAAAATGTAAAGATTGGATATGGAATAAAGTTTTTAAAATTTAATTTTAATAGTGGTGTCAAAACTGAACTATTTCAGGAGTGTCTATTGAAAATAAATGAAATTTCAGGTTATATTTTATAGGTATTTTGAGTGAAGACTGACTAAAAATCTGATCCTTTGGGTAAACTTCATTTTGAAAAAAAGTGTTTTAAATGGCTTCACTTGACTCATTTCAGTATGAAGAAGTAACAGCAAGAGAATAAGAAGGGAATTAAAATCCTCGAAAATTAAAATATTCATCATACAGTCTGAATAAAGCAAAAATATAAACTACAGATTCAGTCAGCTCGGTCATTCAGCCTGAAAAGACTTTCAGGAACACCTAGATCTCAGTAAGTTTATCACGAGTCTTCAGTAATTGCTTCCTTATTACATGACTTAATTTTCTTGGCATAGTCACTCCCATTTTAGTAAAGCAGTTACTGTTAACAGTTTTAATTTTTAATTGTGTTTTTTAACTAAGTCACTTTATGAGTAATACACTTCTCTGTTGTCAACTTACACAATATTCCTCCGTTGGACTACTACCTGAAGTAAATTTCAGATACTGAGAGCCATTCTTGTCCATTCAAAAAATCATGACAGTCATTAGTGTAAAGCTGTAAAATATGCAAATATGTTTTTGTATTTTCTTTTTATTTCAATGCAATTAGAGATAGTATGAATTGTTTGGTTTATTCCTGAAACTATGTAGTCTATACATTTGTGTTCATACAATAGAATGGATATTTTCACATAATAAACTAACTTCTTGCAATAAATCTCATTGGAGTTTTCCAAACCCTAATTTGCCCCATTTTTTTTGCTCGTATGACTGAAAATATATGGACCAGCAAGAATTTTCACCGGGCATAAGAGTTTCCAGCAAAATACTTCAGCTATATTGCAGTTTGCCTCATGTCCTTACTTGGAGATACAAGAATGGGCTGCTGTGGGGTTACAAGAATGGGCTGCAGGCAGCCTCAAGTCTGATAGGTTACAGGTGTATCCCTGGGAAAAAAGAAAAACAACTTGGAATGCAGGTGTGTGTTGATTTCTGTAACAAGAAGCACGTGAGTGATACAGGGAGAAAGGCATAAAAGGTTGTGCTGTGGGGTAATAAAGAGCTGATGTCTGCTGATGGAGTTGCTGCTTGTTGCTGCCTTCTGTGTTGGTCCTTTGGCTGCTGACAAGCAGTGTCCTGTGTGAGGATTGTGACTGCAGACCTTAAGAGCAGTCTTTTGTGGCCACTGTCATACTTACATTCTGATAGAGAAAACAACAATAACTGGATTAAGATACAAATAATAGACAGTGCTGAACATATATAAAAAGCCCCTTCCATTTGACTTTCTTGTATCAAGTGAGTTGTAAATGAAAATGTATATCTTTCTTGAAAAAAGAATGCCTCTATTCAATACAAAGGCATTCATATGTAAGTATACACAGAATCAGAAAGATAATATTCATATAGAGTAATATTGATGATTTTTTGTTTTCTGTCTTATTTAAGAGACCTGGAAAAAATTCTGTAAATTAATTTTCTGATTTAAAACACATTTGTAGTTTATAATTAGTTACATCTAGTAATGAGAAAAACAGTTATTTTGTACTATCTTTTCAAATTATACATAGAACACAAAAGGACAAATTTATAAAGCACCATCTTTTACACCAAATTTCCATAAAGGCCAAATTCGAGTCAAAATTTAGTAACACAAATATCTGTATTATGATTTGTTTTATGCAAATGATTGAAACTCCATTTTCTTATTGCTGCTTTTACTTGACTTGCATTGCATGACAAGGGCAGTTCAAGTATCTTCTCCGATGACAAACTATAGACTTTGACCTTGTCATGGGTTGAAACTGAGTTGATTGACAAGCTTTTAAGCCAATGCGCTTTTGTGAATTTTGCATATTTAAACCCCGTGCAAGGGCGGGAAGTTCCTCTCTGGTTCCCGGTCTCCTGAGGGAGAAGCGGGGCCTCCGAGCCCCGGGCGGCCTCCGGGCCCGGCCCGGGCCCGGGCCCGGCCTGGGCTCCTGCCTGCCCTCCCCTCTCCCTTCCCTCAGAGCCGCAAGCAGCTAAACTAACTATGGGCTGCCCGATAGC
Organism: Eulacestoma nigropectus; assembly: GCA_013397775.1. Classification (NCBI taxonomy): domain Eukaryota; kingdom Metazoa; phylum Chordata; class Aves; order Passeriformes; genus Eulacestoma; species Eulacestoma nigropectus. The sequence goes on from VZTE01006183.1 coordinate 29,159, forward strand.
CGAATTCACCCGGCTCGGCTTCTGAATCAGGNTTTTCAAATTATACATAGAACACAAAAGGACAAATTTATAAAGCACCATCTTTTACACCAAATTTCCATAAAGGCCAAATTCGAGTCAAAATTTAGTAACACAAATATCTGTATTATGATTTGTTTTATGCAAATGATTGAAACTCCATTTTCTTATTGCTGCTTTTACTTGACTTGCATTACATGACAAGGGCAGTTCAAGTATCTTCTCCGATGACAAACTATAGACTTTGACTTCTATTCTAAATTGGGATTATTACAATCCTTGTGTAAAAGTCTTCTATTCTGATGAAGCATTTTAAGTGTAAGCCTCCTTAGGTTATCAGCTTGTTTGGGAGCAGATGGTGAATATGATCAGAAAAATTCAGCATTTCAGTAAATAATAACAAAACAAATAATCTACTGGTATTTCCAGCTCACTCAATAACATTCACATATATTCATGACTGAGCACAGAAAACTGTAATGTCCTTGGTAGCATTCTACAGTGTTCTTGCCATCACTTTAAAGAAATGCAGCATATTTTGCTAGTAAGATGAAATTTATGTGGAATATATTTTGCATATATATATATGTATGAATATATTATAAGTACATTATAAATAGTAATGTTTACAACTGACATAATACTCATTACTTCTTGGATTCACATTCAGATATTCATTTCTTGAAGTAGTCCTTATGGCATTATTTTTGAGTTAGCTTAAATCTTTATGGAGTCCAATAAAAAAGGCATGAATCCTTGTTAGCTTCAAATAATGTTTAAACACATACAGATTCCTCACATTAATAACCACATGTGATGGATATGTTCTCCAAGATGGATATATAAAATATTATAATATAGACTGACATAAAATATCAGTAAAGCTGAAAGGCTCAGATTTTTACTTTTTTTTTTTTTTAAAATTCAGCTAAAGTTAAGTGGTTTCTGACCAAGTATGTAGTTTTCAAAAAGCTAACATATGTTCTAACTATACCTAGTTAGATTCATGAATGAAAAAAAACTGATTCACTTTCATCTGTTTTACAGAAAAGAAGAAAATTTCTTTTTAAAAAATTATTTTAATGAGGAGGAATTTTAAGGACAAGCATCAAAGATGAGATATATTCCTTTCGTAGATTGAATCTGAGTGTTTTTATCCAAAAACTGCTTAATGTAAAAAACATGAGTAGAGTTGAGAGCTTCATCTGCACCCTTTATAGATATGATAATTTTTAAACTACTTCTAGCATAAAAACTGGAAACTGATTTTCTGAAGACTGATTTATTGGTCATTACCGGCATAAAAACATCTGAGTCCATGATCATTTAAGATTGTGTTTTCTCTCATCATGTGAAAGAATCTTGGTTTATATTTCACTGAGTACATATATATCTGAAAACTGATAAATGCTTATGGAAATTTTAATTGTTATTTAAATATTACTAATGCAGCCAAAGGTGAGAAATACAGTTTTTTCTCAACCAGATCAGAATGCGTCAGGTGTAATAGACATAACAGAGCTTTTAATTATTTTAAATTTTGTCTTGACCCTCAATTAATTCTGAGTCTTCCCAGCCACCTGTAAATTATATTTAATTTGCCATTGCTGTGGTACTCTTCTGCTTATTAACATCAACAAGATTATTTTTGAGTTTAGAAGCTCTGTAACAAAGGAATTGCAGACTGTGATTATTTAAGACTTAAATATTCCTGATTAATGATTTATAGAATCAAATTTAACGTGACTATTTCTATGTAATATGAAGAGTGGAAATGTTTGTAAGATTTGGCCTGACACTACCATGTATAGCTATTAAATTTGCAGCTACTTTTGTTCTTTTCATGATTTCACTCTGTTCCCCACTACCATTTATTTTCATCGTTAAAATAGGTAGGAAAAGACTGACTTAGTGTAAAATGATTTTTTTTTCTCACTTATTTCCAAGGAGAAAGGAAAGTTCAAAGACCTTTGAAGATTATGTTTATACCATTCTACTTGGTGGATACCCTAATTTTGAGGGCCAAGAAGTGCATTGAACAAATTGACAACATTTTCAGTGGATAAAATTTCCTAAAGAAAGCCTAATTTGAAAAGTGATATAGTATAATTTATTATTTTTGGACCAGTTATATAGGTGCCAATGCTTGCCAGAGTGGAAAAATTTGTAAGTTAGCTTAACAAATAAATCAATAGATTAATAGATCGATATATGTTCTAACTCTCATCAGGAACCTGGAAGTATATTTTCTATTGATTACAACCAGACAATAACGTAATTCTATATGCTTTGCACAGACTTTTTTGCAGTTTATCTGCAGGAGCATGCCCAAGACAAATAAATTAGATCTAGGAAAGGAGTATTCAAATTTAATGTAGTCTTTGACCACTCTCTTTTAATTTAAAAAATAAAGATTATTTTATTCATCAGTATGAGAGTCTGCATAAGTGACTAATTAATTTTAAACTGAGCATTCATTTTCCTCATAACTTTCTCTATAGATATAGCAATGTTTTTTTCACTCTGTAAAAGATATGTCAGCTGAACATGAGCCAGCACATGGCCAAATAGCCAAGAAGGCCAATGGAATCCAGGTTCATATGAGAAATAGTGTGGCCAGCAGAACAAGGTCAGTGATTCTTCCCCCGTACTTGGCACTGGCAAGGCTGCGCCTCAAATCCCGTGTTTAGTTTTGGGCCCCTCATTACAAGAAAGACTTCGAGGTGCTGGTGCTTGTCCAGAGAAGGGCAATGGAGCTGGTGAAGGATCTGGGGCACAAGTCAGGAAAAAGAGGCTCAGGGGAGATCTTATCACTCTCTACAACTCCCTGAAAGGAGGCTGTAGCCAGGTGGGTGTTGATCTCTTCTCCCAGGCAAAAAGTGACAGGGCAAGAGGACATAGTCTCAAGCTGTGGCAGGGGAAAGTTAGATTGGCTATTAAAAAAATTTATTCACAGAGATAGTTGTTCAAATATTGGAACAGGCTGCTCAGGAAAGTGCAGGAGCCACCATCTCTGGAGATATTCAAAAGACAGATTGATGTGCCACTTGGGTCGTGTTTAAGTGGTGGATCTGGCTATGCAGAGTTAGCAGTTGGACTCAATGACTTTAGAGACCTTTTCCCACCTAAATGATTGTATGATTCTATGATTCAATAATATGATTTTAAAAGGTACAATCTTTGCATTCTAAAATGTGTATCTTATTTTAAATCCAGCGTGTTACCATCTAATGGAAACAATACTCTCACTATTAAGCATATAAAATTTTGCTTCTAATTTCAGTGAAAACAAGATAAACACCTACATAAATTAAAGATGAATAATGATTGTTTAATTGTGTTGTGAAACCTTTTCATGAGGAAGGCAAACAAAATTATGAAACTTAAGAACTGAATTTCAATAGTACCATTAAAATATATTTCTACTCTTTGCTTCTGATTTTTTAAAAAATGTAATTTATCTGCACCATCACAACTTATGAGCACAATCCATCAATAAAGTAATATTACCATGGTTCAGATTTTAAATTATGATCCATTTTGAATAGTTTAAGAGCCTCTGGGATCCTTTATATATAGTTTCCTCTAGAGTTTATTTTTTAATTTGTAACATGTACCACAGAAATGAGTTATAGTGATGAATTTCTGTTTTGTGATTATTAGTTTTTTAGATTACACATTTTATCTTGCTGGCCACAGCCAAATAAATATAATTTACACACAGAGCAGTCTATTATACTCATTCAGCGCATGGGGTTTCAATTTTCTCAATTCAAGTGCAGTCCCCATGGCTAGCTAAAAATACAGTGTGGTGATCAAAAGCTGCAAAGTAATTATTAGCAAATATATCACATTCCTATATAGGTACAGGTCACTGCTGGACCTTACAGGGAAAACTGTTCTGATGTTTTATTGTTTTATTTTCCGCTACATTTTTTCAGAATAACTACCTAACATTTAGGTTGTTATTATTATGCAATTATTGCAATTATAATTGGCTTAATGTATTCAACACAAAATTTATTAATTGCAAATTATTTTTATAATCTGATGGCAGTGGTAGGTCACAAATACAGAAATGTGATGTTCTTCTCTAATGAGCAGATTCTGTATCCTTTGGATGTCCTTTTCCATCATTACCTTTATTGGCACCACTTCCTGTGTTAATCTCATAAGATTTTGGCAAAAGCCAGGCATTTTTGTCAAAATTTATTTTTCGTGTTTGCATGGCAAGTCTTTCGAGGCTCCAGGGGTGGCTTCTGTGAGCCACTTTCATCACATGGCTGCTAGACATCCCCATCTCTGTTTCAACTTTTAATTATCCCTTATACTCATTTTTCTGTGTAATAGGCTTTCTGTAGATTCTCTATTATCTCGTGTCTTCTCCAGTAACCTTCATTACCCCAAATAAGGAAAAATGTTTTCCTATGTGGATGACTGAACACTGAAACAGCCTGCTGGTGAAGTTCTGGTGTCTCCATCCATGGAGATTATCAAAACTCAAAAGAAAATTCTCCTGAAAAACCTGCTTGAGTTTACCCTGCTTTGAGCAGGAGTGAGGCAAAATGGTATTGCAAAGACTGTGAAACTAAGGCTGTAAAGCTAGCCTATGACTGGCTGACTAATTCAAAATTATTACATTAGGAATGTTAGCGTGGAAACACATAATCACGGACTGATTATATGCAGGTGCTTTTATTTGAAGAGCTCTGGGAATCAGGGGTACAGACCCAAATCTGACTCCGACATGGATTCGAGATGGATACATTTTTATACCCTTTCCTTACATAACTATTGCCTAATCATATGTTAATCATTGACTTACTATTGTTCTATTGATTTCACCCGAGCATGAGTTACTAGACAGTCATCACATTTAGCTTGATCATCTACCATACGGGGGGATACACAGGTGCAGGTTCATATGATTTAGTAAAGACAATGGTGGGTACAAAATAATGGTGGGTACAAGATAACGGAGGGTACAAGATAATGGTGGGTACACTGGTGCAGATCTACATGATTTAGCAAAGACAAAGCCCACTCCTGTTCCCGAGGCCTACTTTAGCTACCACGATTTTAGAAACATTTTAACCCTATGCTATCAGGAATAAGAAATAATCAGATAAATATAATTGAAAAAGCCTTTCTGTAATAGTCTGGGTGGGGACACCTTCAATTAACCACTACTTCCCCTTTCTGCAGGGCCTTCCCTTTAAATCTGGACTTAAAAATTCTGTTTAACAAAAAAAAATGTTGATTTTCTTATGTAAATCACTTCTCAATCAAATGATATAGCAGGACAAATATTTCAACTCACAGTAGAAAGAAAAAAAAGTCAAACTGAGACATAGTCAGAAAAGGATCAGATGGAATTAGCATGAGAAATCTGGCCAAAGAGGGCACTGAATAAATTATTCAGATCCACACTAGCACTTAGTTCATATACTTCACTTACAATAGTTTATATTTCTGATAAATTTGGATATGGTAATTTGCAAAAAAAATGTGAATGCTGTTGAACATTTTTTCTCTGTGACTACACAATTTTTTCCATATTGACAAAACACAGTACCAACAAAGGTTTTAGGTTAACTAGTTCTGATGGTATAAATCAGCAAAATGTAGCCATTGCTAGTTTGTTCACCTATAGCTGTTCTTTTTGCCTCGTATGTCTTTGTCTATTTAGGTAAATTTTTTTAGAGCTTTTGGAACTGCATAAAATGAGTAGAGAATAACCTCAGTGTCCTCTCCATTCATACTGTCAATATAAAATCATGTTGCTATTCTACATCTGTGTGTGAACAATTGTTGTAACATAATAGAAGCTCTATTTGCCTACAGGGCACAGCACTACCAGCATTTTAATTCATTACTTTGTAAAACACTTTATAACATCCAATGTCTGAAAAGCAGCATGAACAATTTAATTTTATTATTGTGAATGTAAAAGAAGGTTAAGCAATTCCACGTATAGTACTTTTCTTCCATATACTTGTCATTGCAGAAATTTAGAGGTACAAGATTAAAGAAGAAGGGTAGAAATAAAATGCTAATTGAGAATAGCCACCACTTTTCTAAACAGTAAAATTAATTATGATATAACTTAAGCCTTGCTCATGTTCAAAACATTGTTCACACTGACAAAGTTGCAAATTGTGGTCTTGAGATCTTAGGCTGAGGTAGAGTTAATTTTCTTCACAGTGGCTGGTATGGGGCTATGTTTTGGATTTATCCTGAAAACGGTGTTGATAATACAGAGATGTTTTTGTTATTGCTGAGCAGGGCTTGCACAGAGCCAAGGCCTTCTCTACTTTTATACTGTCACTTTGGCAAGGGGGCTGGGAGCTAATGGGAAGTTGGGAGGAGACAGAGCTGGGGGCAGGTGACTCCAACTGACCAAAGGGATATCCCAGACCATGTGACATCATGCTCAACATATAAAGTAGGGGAAGAAGGAGGAAGAGGGGATGCTTGGAATGATGGAGTTTGTCTTCCCAAGTCACTGTTATGTGTGATGGGACCCTGCTGTCCTGGAGATGGCTGAACAGCTGCCAGACCTTGAGAAGCAAGTAAATGAATTCCTTGTTTTGCTTTGCTTGTGTGCATGGCTTTTTCTTTCCCTATTAAACTGTCTGTATCTCAACCCATTGGTTTTCTAGCTTGTACTCTTCTGATTCTCTCCCTGATCCTGCTAGTGGGGGAGTGAGAGAGCAGCTCACTTGGTGGCTGGCTGGAATTAAACCACAACAGGGAGTAAGGAAACAAAGCACACAGTTTGCATTAAAATCATTGGACCTATTCAGATCAAAGTTCTAAAATGCCACACAAACATTTGGTCATCATAATAACAAGACACTTGAAGTAAAAATCTTAACCGCTTATTTAATTAGAAGGGAGGAAGCAAATAGGACACCACTTTTCAAGCAAAAATAAGTTTATGCAATGAAATAATTCTTTTGGGAAAAGGTGGAATATTTTATCTTAATTTTTCTGTAAGTCATCAGAATAAACTTATTGGCTGAATCTGTACTAGCAACCCAAATAAGTGTGAGTCTTCAGCTCTCTGAAAGCTGACTACAAAGGTTAATTCCAGACTGTGTATTGGCACTGTCTTTGCCCTATACTGAATTTCAATCCATGCCAGGGAAGGGCTCTGAAGTGTAGGAACTGATTTAAACCAAAGTTATGCCATAGGCTTTTTTAACAATTTAGCTGTACAGGGAAATTGAGGTCCATTGTCTAAGAATGTTGCCCAGTAAAGAAACGTTTCCTTAGTATAAGTGGACTCTGCTTCTTGATATTTATGTTGCTTGGGATTTATGCTAAATGTCTGAATAAAGACATAATTTTCCCAGTTAAATTTCTTGGTTCTGTATAATCACAATTTCAAAAATTCCTTGATATCAAGTATGTGGAAAATTTTTTCAGAATGTTTAGTGTTCTTGTTTGCTTCATATCAGCATTACTTAATGATTCATATTTTTGAGGCATTTTTTTTTCTTTTGACATTGTAAAGTTGAAGTTTATTTTAAACTCTACTATTCCTATATGTAACTTAATTATATTTTTATACCTTTTTATGGAAAAAACAGGTTTTGCACTATCAAAAGTAAATATTTCTATATTTTTTAGACAGTCTTACCCTGTGACACTGCTAGGTTTACAACTAGACTCGATATTAAAGGTCTTTTCCAACCTAAATGGTTCTGTGTAGATGTTTGTGGCTATGGCTTTTTAAAATATTTTTTCTATATTTGTTTTGTCTGTTTTCCAATGGATAAGCAGCTTGACTATATTGATACTTGGTTTTGTATGAATATTTAAGTGTCAGGATGAGCCCAGTAATGAGACAATCTTATATCTTATAACTGCATATTTAACACTAAGCTTAAAAAGCAAGACGAAAAAAAAGAAAATCCAACAATAAAGAACAGGTTTGCAGGAATATCTGTTTTCCCAATGTTAGCTCAATTTTTCCCTTCTTAATAATTTGCTGTTACACTATACTATTCTGCACTAACGTTGACAGTGATTATTTCTCAACTTTTTCCTTTATTGCATATTAAATTGCCTGATTATCTGTCTTGTTTCATACTTCTATCCCTAAGGCATACCATATTTTCTGCAAATGTAGGTGTTAGTGAACTCTACTTTGCTTAAACTGCTGAGCTTTGCATACTTCAGCCATGAAAAATTATTTAACATTATTTATGTAATCATTTTATCATCATTAGAAGACGAAGACTATATTTTTTTCATACACCAGGGTTCACCTACAGACATAGGAGTATTAAAGAATTCTCTTTTGGCCTATAAGGTGCCTGAGAACTGTGCCCTTTCTCACATACTGTTCATGAAATAATTTACAGCATATCTTCTTCTTTTGCTCTTTGGCCCTCATCATTATTGGTTATTAATTGCCAGGTCACTTAGGAATTGAATTATGGCACTAATATGTTTCCCTCATGGTACTGATTATCTGCTTCTCTTTCTTCTGGTAGCAATAAAAGTCTCTTATGAAATTACTGACTGCCAGCACTGTGTTGTTACTACAGTTGAACAAACTCATTTTTGTCAAGATATCACGCCAAAAAAATCACTTCTGCATTATTCATGTAATAACTGCATACAAAGTAGAGATGAAAACCTGCTAGCAAATTAAAGAAGCAAAGCAAGTGTACATATAATTGTATTAATAGCAAAATCACTGAAATAGTAAACAAAATACATATCTATATAATGTAAAAAATATATATAATGTATATATAATATATACATAAGCAGTCTAAAATTGCGAAAGGAATGATATGTTACTGAAGAAGCATACAATGCAAACTGTAGATTTTTGTCTCTACTATGACAGACCGAGTGATTCCTTTTAGAAACAATTTTTTTTTTTAAGTAGATAAGTTTATATCTTTTCAAAACTTAGTGAAATTCACAGGACACAGGACCTCTTTTAAGACACAAAAAATTTCACTGATAGCCTGAACTCATCATACCTGGGTAGAACAGGACAATCCCTCCCTTGACCAGCTGGCCATGCTGGGCCCAGTGCACCCTAGGACATGTTTGGCCCTCATGCATACCCTGTCTCTGGAAGTGTTCAAGGCCAGGCTGGATGGGGCTTTGAGTCCCTAGTCTAGGGAAAGGTGTCCCTGCCCACAGCAGGGTGGTTTGAACTAGAAGACATTTAAAGTGTCTTCCAACCCAAGGCATTCTATCATTCTATGATTCTGTGATCACAGAATAATAGCATTTTCCTTTTTTTTTTTTTTTTCTGTCTCAAGGAACGTATTCCCCTTTCTGTTTTGTGGAAGCTGGGACACTCCTTTTACTTCCATCAGGAAGCACCCTTCCAGACATCAGATTTCTGTGAAGTTTATGTGAGAACTTAATGTTGCCTCAACAGGCATCAGGTCAAGCAGCCCTGTGGCTGTTGTTTGCTCTTTTAGTGCCAGTACTTTCCATCCCAAATGTAATTTTCATAACTAGATCCAAACTGACTTACTACTTGTATATTTTGTTCATGGTGGAATGTGTTGATATGTAGTTAATAATGGGAAAATGCAAATTCAGAATTACATGAACTATTCTATACTGTCAGGACCTTCTGCAATGGTATTAATGATATCTTTATTGAAAATGTATTTCTAGAACCATTTATTTTTCCTTTTCACAAAACGTTAATACTGATGTGAAATTGATTCTGTATTTGACTATCCTACACAGACCTTTCTTTCCAGCAGTAATTTCCAGTCATGGCCTATCGGCACACAACAGAAAAGGAAAATATGTAAAAAATATAGTCTCCTTTGGTCTAAGTAAAAACCTCCTTGTAACTGCAGAGCAAATGCTTTACAGAAATCCTAGTAGTTTTATGATTTATGCCAGTATTACAAGACAGAGATAATACATTAATCTATCAGGATCTTTGATAAGTCCTGTTGACCCAAATTTACTTTTGAATCATGTAAGTAATGATATTTCTTTTCAACATGTTTTTAGATGTTACCTACTAGTAAAATCAGATTATTTGGACAGATTAAACTCAGACTATTAGAAAAAACAATATGTGTTGGGTTACACTATGTGGTGACAGAGAGATAAGCCCAGAAGGCCGGAGAGACAGCCTCTTTCCTGGGCCCGGAGGTGACCCTGGGACTGTATCCAGGTCACTGGGGATGGGCGGAGAGAGGTTTGTGGCTTGTGGACAAAGCTGGACCTGTGAGAAGTGAAGATTGTAGTTTGTGACCTTATAGGGTATTGTTTACCTGTTACCATAATAGGCAAAGTCTGTGTACTGCTCCAGGTGATAGGGAGACACTGTGGTGAACATCTTTCCTGTTTACATGATGTTATATCCTATTTTGTGGAGGTATTTAGGGCATTCACACTGTGCAATAAAGGGG
>VZTE01006187.1:0-15440 GCA_013397775.1 Eulacestoma nigropectus
TAGGAAGGTACAGCCTTCCCGAAATGCTCACCCCATATACACCCTTGAACCTACTGTTTTACCCCAAAGTTCAGAAGTTCAGGCTTGTGCTGACCCTTGCCCTTTCAGGAGCCAAGCTATCTGGGCCGGGCAATGAACCTGCTGCCCAAAGGCAGTAGAGACATTAAGACCCATTTCAAAGATGTTAACACCNCATGTCAAAGTTGTTAACACCCATGATATTGTTTGTTAAGACATCAGCACACATTTTTCCTCTCACTAACAAAACCCCAAGCTAGCTAAGCAACAAAGTAACTGCCAGTCCCCACCACACCAAGCTCGCTCAGGAGTGAGGTTCTGAAAAGCGTGTGCTAGAGCCCCAAGGCTCCCCCCGCTCCTCCGGACCGTCCTCTGAGTCTTTCCCCATGGGAGAGGAGCTCCATCCCTCTGATCATCTTGGTGGCCTCCTCTGGACTCGCTCCAACAGATCCATGTCCTTCCTGTGCTGGGACCCCAGAGCTGGAGGCAGCTCTGCAGCTGGGGTCTCACCAGAGCGGGGCAGAGGGGCAGAATCCCCTCCCTCCCCTGCTGCCCACGGGGCTTTGGATGCAGCCCAGGACACACTTGGCTTTCTGGGCTGGGAGTGCCCATGGCCGGCTCATGTCCAGCTCTCACCCCCAGCACCCCCAAGTCCTTCTGGGCAGGGCTGCTCTTGCTCTGTTCATCTCCAGCCTGTGCTGGCACCGGGGGTTGCCCTGACCCAGGTGCAGCACCAGCAGTTGATCATATTAAAATATATGAGATACTCATGGGCTTCCTACCCTCTGGATGTGACCACCAAACCAATTCCTTATCCACCTAACAGTCCATCCATTGAATCCATCTTTCTCTAATTTATAGAGCAAAAAACTAACTAATGTAGTTAGCAATTGAATAAAAAGGCCAGTTGAAGCCAGAAGAAATTTTTCTGAGGTGCTGAAAGATTCAGCACTATTTACTTTTGACAAGATGAAGGATGCTGGAAAAGTTCACAGTGCAGTTTCTCTTCCTACTGAATCACATTTCTTTAAAATTGATTTAGGCTTTATTTGCATATGTGGCATCACATATTATGTATGTGTATTTTTTGTGACTTTTATAATTTATGACATTTGAAAATATTGGTAATCAGATTTATACAAAATATCACTAATGGGAGTATGTATTTGATTGAGGAGTTGTTCTAGATCTTTATTCTATACTGTTAACTTCTTGTAAAGATGTGAGAAAAACAAGGCAACACAATTTTACAAGGCAAAAAATTAAAATGGGCTTAGAGAAAAAAAGCACTAGTTTAGCCTTGCATCTGTGACCTCATGAGAGCACCTAGAATAAAAGTCAGCTACAGAGATGTTTGATGTGGCTTGAATTTACAGGGCTCATCTCAAGTAGAGAACAGCACCTCACAGAGGTGGTGGTAATACCTTCACTATGCTCCCATGAGGGTAGAGGAAGATACAAGCTCAGCTCTACCTACCCTAGGGCTGTGCAACCTGCTGGCTTTGTGCCGTTTGCTGTGTGGGAGTGAAGGTGGCCTCCAGGGCATGCTAGTAAAGGTGAGGGAATAAATCCTCCTTGTGGTGTCTGTTATTTCCCAAACTGGTGCAAACAGTTCACAGAGCAGACAGAACCTGTCCTGGAAGAATTTGCTGCCCCTGGTTGATTGTGAAAGTGTTTTTGGATTGACGGTTCCCTGATGCTTTAGTGGTGTGAAATTCCTGCAAATTTCAGTCCTCTGGTGTCAGAAATAGTTGTCTTCTCTCCAGCTTCAGTGTTCATCCTGGCTAGGTGTTACAGAGACAGTTTGAATTTGGTCTATTACTGACCGTTTCACTAACATGGAATGTCTTTTACTGGGTACATCTTGTTTGGCAAGTCAATCAGGAGACAAGAGACGGAGGGTAAACCTCAGTGATTTATGTTTAATCATCAGGGTCAGCATCCTTATCACTAGGGTTGAAAGCAGCTTGTTTCTGTTGTAAGATCAAAACTCATGATATTCATGATGTTTACAGTGCTTTATCACAACTCATAATTCTTTAAAAAGAAGACAATTATGTGTCACTCAGAGCAGTAATTGTTAACTGATTAACTTCTAATAAGGAACTTAATACAATGCCTGGAATTTTTATTGTTATTTGAAACAACTATTTTAAAGTACTCTTAGTCTTTTTTTCTTCTCCATTACATTCCATGTTTTAAAATGTCTTACAGGTGCAGAAATATTTTACAATGTATAAGCATTTAAAAGACTGCAATTTTTGTTTGCTAGTAGTTTGTTTTTATTTTGGCTGTTATTTTTGTCTGATCCAAATAAAAGATCAATTCAAATGAACTTAAAGTACCGTGTTTGTAGCACAGTTATGATGAGAAATACATGGATGTGAATTCAGTTTGGATTGCTACTTTGAGCTATTCACTTGCAGTGGCAGAGTATGTACCTCATGGTCCCTGTTGAAAGTATAATTTATGAGTGACCATTGGGTGTCACTGCTGCTGCTGTTACACAGATCTTTTACCGCCACTATTAAAAAAGCAGGCATGAGCATTCATTAAGTGAAAAAAGGAGCTTGCAGGGATTTAAGGTCTGCTTTTTTTTTTCTTCTTGCAACATGAAAAAGGGTCAGCCAGAAGTATTGTGACTGACACCTGTAAGGGAGAAGATGTAATTTCCACAGATATCCTGCAAGGTCTAATGTGTATAATTAGATGCAATTGCTCTGGGGTGATATTGTCTAAAATATGATAAATCTTTCCATTAAGAAACAAATTTCCATTTAAGTGAAATCAAATGTACCTTTCTTTGTTAAGAGAATAAAAGCGTACTCTGTCCTGTTGCTGTTGTTCAAAGCGAGTTATGGTTAAAAAAAAAAGGAACAGTGAAAATCCTGGAACTGCGAAACAGAATTACAATTAGAACTCTTAGCATATTCACTGATGACTGAGAGCCTTACATCACCAAAAAGTACAGCAGGTGGGCTGTGATCCTTGAAAGGCTGATATGTTTCATATATTTGATTGTCAAAATCAAATGTGATTTCATACTGGGTTGAAAATATGGCTCTGGTACTATAACATGCACACGTTGTTATGTTTAGGCTCTTACGCATTGGAAGGCTCTGCATCTTCTCAGAAGCACACTGATTTTCACAAGACTCATTTCAGGCACAGAAGTCTGTTTATACAGAAGTGCTCTGTGCAAAAAATACATGCTATGGATCAGGAAGAAGGTATTGCTTTAACATCATTTGTATTTGAGAAATCAAATCAGCTGTATACACCATAAATATCTGTAAAGTATATACAAAGTGTTTCTAAAAATGAATGTGGTTAGACTGTGTTTACTGCTCTTTGTGCTTATGCATCTTTTTTTTTTCTCAGTAATAAGAATTTTATTTATGATTTTTTTTTTGCTAGGAGTAAACTATTAGAGAAGATCAACACTGCAATTTTATCATACCTTTTTAGATCAAAGACATGGATTTCTTATATAACTATAATATTACCAGTTTGCAAGTTCTTAAGATGTTTGTAGACTTCAGCAAAATAACTTAGCCATTTAAATGTTTATAATAAACATAAAAATGTTTATAATAAATGTCTCTTCCTTTCATGAGTCATATAATTCTATGTAGGCATACGTCTTGCATGGATAATGTTAAGTTTAAATTAGCCCAATACGTCCTATATAATTTTTATAATGCTGTTGTATTATATTGTGAGTCAGGGTACTGCTACTATCCTTGTTTTCAAACGCGAGGAATTAAGTAAAAATGCACTAAAGACTGCAATTCTATTCACATAAGATGTATTAAGTGAAATGAGGAATTGACTCTAAGAGTACATTGTACAGTGATTTTATAGTTGCTGGATATTTCCACAAATTATATGAACAGCAAAGACAAGGAAAAAAAAAAATCAAACTTACTTTACTTCTGAAGGGGGGCTTTAACTTTGGACATAGACAAGCATTGCAGACTTGTAAAATAAATTAGACTGGATGGGACCTATGGGGGTTCTCTAGTCTGACCACTAACATAGACTAAGGCTGTCAAAGCTACTGTAGGTGGCATGGGATCATATTCCTTTGATTTTTAGGCATTTCTAGAAAGGGGAAAGCATTATTTCCCTTGGCCACATATTCAGTGCTTGCATACTGCCACAATAATAACCCTTACTCTGAACAGGATATATCCTTGCTTGGCTGGAAGCACAAAATGCCATGAGATGGTGCTGATGGGTGGGTAAACTGATGCAACAGTTGTACAATGCAATAAATCCCACAAGCTCTAAATGCTGGAAAGTATTGTTTAAAAAGTGCTTTTTCTTCTAAGATCTGTCTGATACTTCATTGAAATTAATGTTCCAGTCAGAGAACTCCTGGTCCCAGAACTTTTACAGTTTTCCAGCCTCAGGGTCATGATTGCTAAGTTATTCTTACTAAAAGCTAAAATCAGCTAAAAAAGAAGCTGTTTTTTTTCTCTGTTTTCAGTTTAGCCTTTATTATCACATAGGGAGTCTCAGTTCCTCACTGCTCTAGGTTCTTGTGGGATTTTGAAGTTGCTATGCGCAGGGAGGTTTGATGAATTCAGTAATTCAAAGACAGATAACAGGTGGCAGTGATTTTCATTTATGATCATGTGCATTTGGGAAGGTAAACTGATGACAGATACATCTGTATATGCTCAAGGGTTATTTAAAAGTTGCAGGATTTAAAGGGGATTATAAAGAACTTGTGATTTCTAATGAGATGGGAAGTTGTCCTAATTCCTGTACTTCCGAAAAGTCCACGCTGTCTGGCCTGATTTTGTTAAAAAAACCCAATAATAATTCAAATCCTTCTTATTACTAAGTTGTGAGCCCCTGTGTCATCAAAATCTAGTAATGATCAAAATCCTTTTGCATTTTCAT
This sequence comes from Eulacestoma nigropectus, assembly GCA_013397775.1. Classification (NCBI taxonomy): domain Eukaryota; kingdom Metazoa; phylum Chordata; class Aves; order Passeriformes; genus Eulacestoma; species Eulacestoma nigropectus. The sequence continues at coordinate 4,930 of VZTE01006187.1, forward strand.
GCTTGTTGTGGAGACGGTCTGTACTCCAGGGTGCTTTAAATTTTAAAAAAGTGTAATGGATCTGTGGTTCAAATCAAAGTGTTCACAAGCTGACAAGTTATGATCAGTGTTTCTTCATAGGAAATACGCTGTAGATACCTCAATTTTATTACTGCTGTCAGGGCGTCGCAGCATCCTACTGCTTCCTTAGCCATTTTGCATCAGTTGTATTGCACTTCTTAATTTAACTTGCAAACCTGGAAAAATCTTTCCTATTGGTCACTCAGTATGAGGCCTACTGGCATATAATGCCACATTCTGAATGTTTAGGATGACTTCCCACAAGCAAAATCAGTACAAGCTGATCCCTGGAAGAAGGAAGATGTGCTGCCCACTGTTGAGGTCTGTACAGATTTTGGTACTGACTTTGCTTGGGAACTTAGCTGTACGGTGTTAATTTCCTTCTGGCTTTTATTATATGCTCCCCTACTATGATCTCAGAATGTTTGGTTTTGAGGCCAGTATAACTTTAGAACCTCTGAATATGTTCCTATTTGATTCAAACAAGCTCTACTATGGCATTTTTGAAGGAGCCAGTTTCAATAATGATCTGTTAGGAGGAAGATTTGCAGGATTCTTTTGCTAAGTTGATTATCTTCCTCCTTCCTCTCTCACACACGTTGTTCTCTACTGTTTCACTCCTTGCTTTAGAAGCAGGAAGAAAAGTCACTTTTTCTCTCTGCTACTTTGTCCACAGAGACCAGCATAAATATACTACATGAAAAATGTGTCTGCAAGCAAGGCTGCTTCTACATGGCTGAGAAAAATAACTAGTTTCCTAAATGGCCACTTACAATAAGAAGGACTCTTTATTTACTTATTTCAGTCTGACAAAGTCTTTTTCCTCAACAGCTCCATATAAAGTGGAAAAAATATACCATTAGGAGGTAGGAAGTAAGATACGAACACAGATATGAAAGTCCAAGAAAGGCAGGAGTCTTTGTGAGGAGGCTGATGAGGAAAGATGTCTAAAGGCAGGAAGAATACATCAAGGAGCAGACAGTAATTACAGCAAAGAAAAGGAGAACATGGATATTGCCCCGAAAGGGGGTGCAGATTCTGGAGCTGGATCACTGTGAATAGCTTCCAGAATGACAAAGCACTACAAAAGTTCAGTAAAATGTAATATAAGAGATTAGGAAATCTACCTTTTGGTATTTCAGGACTAGGAGTGAAGACTTCCTGAAGCTAATATCAGCTGTTCTGGGAATGTATACATAATTTTCTGAGGTTTTTTCTTATAAAGAGAACATCTTCATTACGAGAAAGTTGCCTACAGCCTTGTTAAAATTTAAGTCTATAGCTATGCCTAGAGAATTACCAACCCATAGTGACATTAAAATCCAATACATTGGATTTTAAAAGAAATAGCCTTTTAAAAGGCTTAGGCTTTTGTAACTTAACCCTGTCTAAAATCTCCAGTCCAGTAAGTAGAGTTCAGTGCTTTAAGAGAGTGTACATGGGGCACAAGCTCTGACCTGTGGTAAGACTTATGCTAATGGTTCTGCATTACCTGTATTTGAATCCTTGTCCTACTTGCTCACACGTAGGTTTCCTTCCAGAGACTCTGTAAGGTGGTGCTGGCTCTCCTTTCTCCTTTGCTACTGAAGGCCACATTGAGCAGAGAAGGGATGTACATATTAGTGGTGCTCACAATGCATTGGTTTGGTGGGGGAATGGTGCTGCTTAACACCAATGAATGGTACTATGCAAGCCGAGCACTGACCACCACTGCCACTGAAAATCTTTCAGTATGAGTCATACAGTTTTTCCTTGGCAGTACTGTCCTGCAAGGCCCTTTATGGCTGCAAGCAGGGCCATCTCCTGCAGCTTTTTTCTGTGGTCAGCATGGCTTCTGCTGCCATTTTACTGCTATGTTTAAATTATGTTTGCTGACTTCTGATAGACTAAAATGAATACACAATCTATCTAACCCAAAATTTTCAGCAAGCTCGGTACAAGGTCAGATTAAAGGAAAACAGCAGATTTGTCAATACTAGTTGTGTGGTCTACCTACAAAATCTACTGTATATTTTTGTTCTCTGCATTAAAACAGGATTAATATTTTATGCTCTCATGGTTGAAGTTTATCTCAGAGCTTCAAATATTAGTGACAACTCTGTCAATATATTTAATGAACAAAAGTTTTTATGTGTTTGGGTTTTGTAAATACAAGCTAAACAATAGCAACTATATACATTCCTTCAATTAAAATATATATTGTTACCTATAAATGGATAACTACCAAGACCAGTAGTGGGAAATAACACACCGATGACACTACTTAGTATTTGGACAATGTGAAACTGGAACTGAAAACCCATCACTTCAGTGATAAACTGAAAAAGCCAGCTGTTGGGCTTGGATGCTTTGAAATATTTGTTTCTTTATTTTAAAATATTCAGATAAAATGTAGTATTTCAAATTTCATATGCAGCAACATGAAAGATAATCAAATAGCAGGTGTTTCCATTTGGCAGTTTGATCACAAATGTACATATGTGCAATTATATCCAGTAATAGAGTGGGAAGAAAATGGAAGTATATGATGATTGCAACATCTTTATAATAGTTACTGAATATGTACATTTTTCAGCCTCTATTGTGAGTTATGTGATGAAAAATGAAAGATATGTTGTGGGGTTTCCCCCCTTGAAGCAGGCATCACACAAATTCAGAATTCAGAATTCTTTTCTCCCTAACAAAATATATTCAGTGACTTGGTTTTTGAGGTGACCAAAGAAACCTGACACACTGAAACTGCACCAACTGTGCAACTATATTTTTTGTTTCTTTTTTAATGGAAGATAATATGTATAATTCTTCTTTTGTTACGACCCCTTAACAAATACATTCATGGCTCTTAGATGGTTGTTGTTTATCTCAAGGTTACCTAGCATGATGTGCAGCTAAAATTTTTCTGAAGGCTTGAACCTCCAAAATACTAGTCGTACCTCTTAACTGGTCATAGGGTAGCATTCCTAGAGTGTTAAGACCTGATACATGTTTACTGACTTCCAAATCATTGAAGTGGTGAGCAAGAAATAATATTCAGGAATCAGATTAAACTGACTTGTTAATTAAGACTGTTTGTCCTGCATTGTGATTCACCCCAAAGTGGGCCAAGAGACACTTCCGAGACAAAGTCCAAGAAGCGGGTATCTGCTTTATTCAGCGTGCTGGGTGTGCGGGGATCGCTCCTCCTGACACACACACACCAGGCACACGGCAGTTTACAATACATGGTTGCAATTTATGCATATTCATTGTTTTCCCTAGAAAAGGTGTGGTTATGCAAACTATTTCTTAGAACTTGTTATTCTCATTAGCATACGCGGAGCACAGGCACAGCGCTCCCTGGTGCTCGCGCTGGGGAAGGCTTGGTGGTCGTTTTGATGGAGGCTGCATCTTCTTCCTCGCTGTGCGCTTCTCACCTTTCTTTCCTAGGCACGCGCAGGCTCTCGATAGCTGTTTCAGCAGTTTCTTCACTGGATCTAGGAAGCTTTTGTTCCCTCTCTCTTGCCAAGTTATTCAGCCAGCTTCTACACTGGTTACAACGTGGTATACCCAAGCATGCGCAAGTACAATGATTTTAACCCTTGCAGCTGTCATTTGGAGTGAGGGATCTATATACAGTTTTTCTGTGAAGAAAAAAAAAATAAAAAAACCCAAACCACAGAATTCCTACAGTCATTAGGGCACTTCTCTAGGGTGTGGGATGACATTCAGGTCAGTCTGTTTCTACAGCTTGTCCAAATTCCCTTAAAAAGTAGGAGTATTTACTTATAACAACAATTTGCTGTGATCCACAGGCCTGCTGGAAGTCACCAGCAAGCAAAAGGTCTTCTGAGATTTCAGATGGGGATCAGAGTAGGGTTTCTGGTGCCTGCAGGAGAGAGTTTCCTACAGCAGTCCCATGACCTTCCTCTTTCCTGCAGACATTAAATTCAGACTCAGCTGGTTCTGATGAATTCCCTGGCATTCCTCTGTCTTGACCAGGGAACTATGATTATGCTAAAGTTGAAGCTGGGGAGGTGAAACAGGAACAGGCTTCCAGCCTTCCCCACCCTATTAATTGCTGTCCTTGTGTGCTGGGGTGATGTTACGAGGCTGCTTTATGCCTTAACCCTCCGCTTAATGCCCAAGGATGCTCTATCTTTCAGACGGACCCGGGGCGCGGGGCTGGAGCCGCGGGACCCAATTCGGGTCAGTTCAGAGGCTCTGTGCAATGGGCTGGCACCAGCAGCTCCCCGCCGTGCTCCGGGGGAGCGCAGCGGGGACAATGCACTGCTCCTTTGGTGCTTTTTTTTTTTGTGCCCGCTAGCTTGGAAGAAGGTTTTGTTTTTTTCTTCCTTCCCCCTGGCCTCCCTACCTTCCTTCCTTCCCTTCTCTCTGGTCCGGGGGGCCTGCAGGGTGGCCCTGGCTGGTCCAAACCCCGAGGAAGGCCAAACCGGTGAGCGAAGGGACACACAAGTCCACTAGCTTCGCCTGCTGCGAGGAGGAGGACCAGCACCGGAGAAACAATAGGTTTTTTTCCCCATCTGCCCTTCTCCAGGCTGCTATGGGGACTCCCCTTCCCCCTTTGCCTTCCCAAAGACTGGGGGGACCAGCCTGTGTATTTTCCTTCTCTTGGCATTTATTGTATTTTGAGTTTTTCTGTTCTGCTGTGGGTGGGGGTGTAGGTGTGTGGGTAGAGGATAAGTGTCTGGGGTTAACATCTAGCTGTTTTACTCAATCCTTTTCAGTTCCTTGCGGGCACACACCCTCCCTCCCNTGTCTCATTGGCAGAGGAAAGGAGGAGGCCCTTTCCCTTTGGAGGAGGCGCTCATTCCTCCTAAAATTTTGTCTCCAAAACTGAGACACCTTGCTACCTCACCACTTTCCCCTCTGGATCTGGACTCTGCAGATTCTCTCCTACAACCCTGGCAGAATCTCCTACTCATTCTCTGGGGAATCACATTCCACTCACCACTCTACACATTCTTTGCAAGCACAAAAATATGTATCTCAATTTTTCTGCTTATGGAAGTCATAAACACCATTGCTTTACATGTACTCTCTGTGGTGTGAGTTTTTATTAAAGCTGTTGTCTCCTAATGGTGTGCTGTCCGCTATTTTCTCCTCCTGCCCAGGAGAAAACCACTTGTTTCTAAGGAGATTTTTCTAACTCCGTGACAGACTATGAAGTTGGTATTTTGCATCTGTGCTTTTTCCTAAATATTTTGAACCTTATAACTCTTGTGAAAGAGTGCTTGCTTTCTGAAGCAGCTGCTCTGTGAAATAGATTTGCAGGAAAATGGAATATAATTCTGGAGATCATGAACTGTACTAAACATTGCACAAAATCAGCAAGCTGGGAATTAATGAAAAAGAAAAGGAGCTTTTGTAGAAGGATAAGTGTGAATGAAGTGGTTTGGCAACTCTTTCTTCACTGGCATTTATTGTTATCACAGATCAGGATTTTGTCACAGTCTGTAGTTTTCAGCTCTTGGAGGGAAGAGAAGGTATGGAGATGAAAGACAAAGACCTGTTACTGACTGCAGTAGATGGCTAGTGGAGTTAATGAAAGGGTTGTATGTAACCTTTTGAGTCTGGTCATAAAAGATATAGCAGAAATTCATGGTAGGATAGTAGTCTTGAAAATACAAGTGCTTTCCAATGGAAGGCAGGGGTATAGTGTTTATGGTGCAGTAGATTTCCAAGATGTAAGAATGGTCCAGAAAGAAGGTTTTTCTGCCAAAATTACTTAAAGAAGTGTAAGATTAATTTAAAAAAATGTTAGGGTTGTGTCACGTTTGGATGTTGATCAAACTTCTGACATTCTGCTATTAGTTGCGGGGGTTTGACAGCTGAGAGTTTATTGGAATGATGTCAGAATTAAATTTATCTTATGAAGCTCAGGAAGTAAGTGTATTGCCAGGTACATCTGCAGATGTGATAGCTAACATTTCTCCAAATTCACATAAAATAAAAAAGATGTTGATATCTTCAGATTTATCTTTGATAAATAATAAGAGTCATTAAAGACTGGTTCACTGTAAATAAAGAAAAAACAGATGGAGGTAAGTATGTCAGCTGCAAAATAACAACTCAGACATTAGAGGTGAATTTCATAAAGTCAAATGAATGAAGTTAAATACACTGGAAATTAGTTAGATCAAATATGCGAAATAGCTAGAACTTGTGTATTAAACAAAGGAGAAAGCCTGAAGTCCTTGCTATAGTAAAGCCAGAGACTAGCCAAAGTCTTCAGAAATGCAAAAGGATTTTCTCAGTTTTCTGGGCTTTCTTTTTAACTCTTATATGGAAGAACTGGAAGAATTAAGAGTAAGAATTGCTGAAAATTTAGTCTAACTTTGTAAAACAAGTAAATCAAAACCCTCAGTGTTCTTCAACTTCACCAATAAAAAGGTGAAGAAACAAAGATAGCATCCTGTGAAGCTAGAGATTTGGAGGCATCTAGGTAGAGGTCTTAAACTGGGTTTTGAATTTTCATCTAGGGCAATAGAACTTATAATTGGAAGTAAACTAAACAGTGGTGGAGGAAAGACTAGAATATGAAAACTGCTTTCACTCGGGTGGAAGTGAAACTCAAATTAATGTTTTCAAACCAGGTTATCTAACCTTTTCCCTTGAATAATGAAAGAAGTGCCCCATGTTCCTTCACTACCTGTGTAGCAAGTTTCACTGTAAGAGGTAGAATGTAAAAAAACCACAACCCACACCTCATGGATTAAGCAAAGGTAACACATCAGAAGATAATTTGGAACAGTTATTTGAGAATATATTTTGTAAAGGCTTTAAATTGGTTAAAAAGGAAATTGCATAGGCCTGCTCTGAAAAGAAAATTATCAGTTTGGAGGAAAGTTGAAGAGATTCAGAGATCAGTCTTTGGACCAATATAATTTAATATTTTTATTTAAGTCTTTGGCAGAAGAGAGCTAATGAGGCCTGCTGGTAAAACAAAGTTGTTCAGCATCATCAAAAAGAGGGATGAAAAACTGGGTCACCTTGTGAAATAGCCTGCAAGGTATGAGATGAAATTTAATAGTATAGCTGCTTAGTGATATTCTTGGGGAGTGGTAATAAGAAAATTCATTATTAACTGAAAACAGTTTAGCTGGAAATGACTAAAGATTAGGGGAATTAAGTGTAACAGTTGATAACAGAAAAAGTACAAGTAAAGAGTTATGAAAAAAGATGTTTCCAAGGAAAGGGACGATGAGATCCCAGGATTCCTTGCTAGCATCCTATATTCTTCTTCTAATACAGGAGTATTATTCTAGGAGTGTTTCTAATACAGTGTTTAGAGAAAAAGATACAGGACAGGGTCAATATGCAGCCTGTTGTGAGGAAAAATGAAATAAACTGTGGTTTGTTTGGCATAGCAAAATGAAAGCATGACCTCTAGAAAGGGAAAAGGACTAGTTTAGCTGTATAACAATACTGATAAAATACCAAATAAAATAACTACATTAAAGTTTAGAAAACCAGGAAAAATATTCAACTATCAGAAATAGTGGGAAGTTCAGAAAAAAATCCAATAAGAGTAGTGGAACTTGCCAGTCATAAGTACTTCTAAGGCACTCTGATGATCTTGTCACCAAGCAGAAAGTATAAGAAGCTTTCTAAATGTGATGAAAAACCACAAGCAATTTTCTTTCAGCCTTTGCATCTATTCACTAATTTGAGCTTTATTGAACACCTAAATATTTTCCTTAGAGTTTCACTGCAGTTGTTTCGGTATTTACATATATTCTTTAATGGTCATTTACTTCTTAGCTTCTTTGGTGCTTGTGGATGGATTACTTTTATTGCCCCTAAAAATTAAATCCAAAAAGTTGGCAAACAAACCAAATGGGCTGGACTACCTTTATGACTGCTCTTGAATTCCTCTTTATCTTTCCAATTTTTCCTATTTCCCTGCTCCTTCTTCTTCAGTGAGATTCTTCTCACCTTTCCTTACACTCATCCCATTGCCATGCTGACACATTAACCCTTCCATTTTCCTCACCTCTTCATAACAAATCAGGAGTGAAATTGTTAAAGCCTCAGGTTTTGCAGATTTCATGCTGAAGGGAAGCCAGGCACCTTATATCTTAAAACAGTGTTTTTCAGCCTGTTCGTAGTCATAATCAGTCTGTGCCACTTCATAGCTGGTTTAGATCAAAAAATTAAACTTTTAAATGGGAACATTAGGATATTTATTTTACAAGCAATCCTTCTGTTTTCAAAAAACTTCATGACATACATCAAGTCTGTATGAACTTGTGGCAGTTTTTCTACCACAGTAGTTTGAGATTCATGAACCTACACTGCATGATACCCCTAGATCATTCCTAGGTAAGTCAAAGGGAGCAAGCTTTTCAAACATCACTGACGCTTAGTACAAATCCATGAGAGATGGGATCTTGACCCTTGTGGAAGTGGCATTCAAAACCTAAGGAGTCTCAGAGTGGTGACCATTTTACTATAAGAATAGTCCTGACCTATCTTCCCATAAGGCATTTTTTAAATTAATCTCCTTTAGACTGAGAATAATTCTTAGCTTGTGTATTTTTGGATTGCAGTACCAATCCAAGATCTTTGAAATACTTGGCAAGATACTGTTTTGGTTCAGAGTGATAGGGCTGCAGTGATTGACAAGAATGACATTTGCGTAGTGTTGTCTGTCTATCTTGACATGCTGAGCTAATAAAGAAAAATACGGACAAAGAGATTAAAGGGACTTAAGTGCTACATGCCAATTCAGAGAGCACAAAAGGTTTGTACTGGCCATCCACAGCCAATTTGTTTGGTGGATAACATTTAGTTTTCACTCACATAGACAAAAATACATCTCCCTCAAAAAGTTGTGGTTCTCCCATATTTTTCAGCATAATTATGGAAGCAATAAACATGCTGACAGAGCTTCACAGAACCACAGAATTAATTAGGTTGGAAAAGACCTTTGCGATCATCAAGTCCAACCTATAACTCAACACTACCTTTTCAACTAAACCATGGCACTGAGGCTTGGTGCTGAAGGCAATGATGTAGAGAAATAATCAGCGTTTAGAAAGAGGAAATTAGAAAAGAAAATTAATTGGTTTTCCACTTTTTTATTATATACTACTGTATCTCAGATGTATGTATATTGTACCACAAAATTTCAGTCAATGTCTAACCATACTTTTCCTTTTCCATTAATTTTATTAATTTTTACATTGCCTTGTTTGAAGATGACATAGGAGAATATCCTTAGCAAGTAAATTTCAGCTTTCCTTCAAGACTTCAGCTTCTATAAGTGTTTGAGGGAAAGAAATAGGGTGGCATGCAGGACTGTGACTTGACCTTTTAAACTTGTGCTCTGTGAGGCTTTCTTCATTTTTACCTCCTGTCCAGGGTTTTTGTTCATAGTTTTCTTAAATAAAAAGTTTGTTCCTCTGCTCCTTAATCAGGCCATTTAGCCACTGATTTTTGTTTAATTTTTTTTTCTTTGTGCTTTGCTCCATTCTTGTTTAGGAGGGGGTAGTAAACTGCAGATCAACTGTAGGGACTGGCAGATGATTTAAAATCTTCCTGAAAGAAAATAATAATACCTGTTTCAGCAGAGCTTTTGCAGTTTTGAGCAAATCTGTTAATTAACATAGCTTATGAGAAAGAATCTCTAAAAACAAACCATGAAGGGTTCAGCTTTGTTGAATAAAAGGAAGGCTTTGCTATTTTAAGCTGAATGGCATCCTGATTATAATAACAGTGGCTCCATAAAACACTTTTTATTGTATCTCTGCATGTTTTAAAATACAGTTCTTAAAGAGGTTTGTCAACATTCAGGAATAAATTTTATGCACATGACTAAACCTCTAAAAGGCATTTTGAAAATAGAATCATAACTAGGTTTTAAGTTTTGGTGCAGAGTAAAGCCTTTCACAAGCATTGCAGCTAAATCTTTAATCACACTCAAAACTGTGCATTGGTCATTTCATATTTCTGACTGGCACTATATGCCATGCACATATTTACATTATGTATTACTTGTGTGCCTCCTGTAGTAATTTCATAAAAGATGCTTCACCAAGGGCACCAAGGGCACCGACCAAACTAGTGTCATTCAATGATGGAGTGACTGCATCAGTGGACAAGAGAAGAGCTATGGATGGCATCTATTGGGACTTCCTTAAGGCCTGTGACATGGTCCCTTGCAATGTCCTTCTCTTAAAAATGAAGAGAGATGGATTTCATGGATGGATAATCTGGTGGATAAGGAACTGGCTAGATAGTTTAACATAGAGAATTTAAACCATATTTGACAATTTATGTTGTCAAAGCATTTATTTAAGTAATTGCTATGTGATTGGAGTGGAAAAAATGGGCCATGGAGTCACACATCCTTTTGGATCAGCTTGTGTCAGAGACTGAAAATAGTTCATGTCTCAAACATAGATAGAAAGTTTTAAAGAAGCTACATGACTCTTCGACCGGGGCTAGCT
>VZTE01006191.1:0-25724 GCA_013397775.1 Eulacestoma nigropectus
CAGGTGGGGGTCAATCTCTTCTCACAGGAAACCAGTGACAGTCTTAAGCTGCACCAGAGGAAGTTTAGGTTTAGGAGGACTTTAGGAAGAAGTTCTTCATGGGAGTGATTGAGCATTAGAATGGGCTGCTCAGGGAGGTGGTGGAGTCACCATTTCTGGAGATGCTTAAGAAAAAACTGGATGTGGCACCTAGTGCCATGGTCTAATTTGGTCTTAGGTCATAGGTTGGACTTGATGATCTCAAAGGTCTTTTCCAACCCACTTAATTCTGTGATTCTGTGAGCCAACCCTACAAATAAAGAAGGACAGAACAATACTGAGGCAGAACAGTGATCACTCCATCAATATGAAATTTCAAAATATTTCCTCACAGTAGCCAAGACGAGAGTTTCACACTTCAAATAGCTACCAAAGACAGAATACACTCAGTCATGGTCCAAGAGTGGTATTTCTTTAACACATTTAGAACTGGCTGCATTTGCCCATTAATGAGTTCATCCTCCACTCTCCAATGTTAGGTGACCAACAATGAAAATATTGAAGGACTTGCTTACAGTATTTTTGTTACTCTGACAGCTCATAACCTGCTATATATTTAGTTAAATTACAGGCAGAGCTCTCTAGTGAGTCCTGTAATTACACTATTTAATGCTTTCCAATATTTACATGTGTTTTAATCTGCGTTTTCATTCTTTTCAACCATCTATTCAGTATGACTTTAAGAACTAACTGTATAGTTAACTCAGGGGCAGGGATGTTAGGGAAAGGGGGATTAAAAATCACTAAAAAATTATTCACCTCTGCCTGCAAACAGGCAAGAAACAGGCTGCTAGTCAGCTAAAATTAAATAGTATTACCACACGAGATTCTTGTGCTTCAAGATTTGTCCTAAAACCCACTCTGAATTATCCCGATAGCTTCAAAAACATTAAAGACACCTGGTGCTATACTGTCTAATGTATCATTAGCATCACATCAGCACTAGGCTGGTATTGTGATCAATAAAACTAGACAAGCAGAGAATCAACTGAGATGAAGCATACTGTAAAAAGAACATGGAAAGATATAAGTCATTCTTTACCCTTCTCTAATCCTAAGAATGCCGTCATATCACACTTGAAGCTTGCTATAGAAATTCTACTATGGTCTTCCAACATTTTGTTTAGAACACACTCTGGGGGAAGTGACTGATACACCTGAGGCTGTGCTGCCATTTAGCAGGACCTTGATAGGCTGGAGAATTGGGCACAGAGAAGCCTAATGAAGTTCAACAAGGGGACTGCACCTGGACAAGAATAACCCCAAGTAGCAGTACAGGTTGGGGGCTGACCTACTAGAGAGTAGTTCTGCAGAAAAGGACCTTGGATGGTGGAGTCTCAAGTTGACCACAAGCCAGCAGTGCCCTTGCAGCTAGGAGGGCCAGTGGTATCCTATGGTACATGAGGAAGACTGTTCCCAGCAGGTTGAGGGAAGTGATCCTCCCCCTCTACTCAGCCCTAGTAAGACAACATCTGGAGTGCTGTGTTGAGTTCTGGGCTCCTCAGTACAATGAAAAGGTAAGGAAGTACTGGAGAAGATCCAGCAGAGGGCCGCAAAGATAATTAGGGGTCTGGAACATCTTTCTCACAAGGAGAGATTGCATGAGCTGGGCCTGTTTAGTCTAAAGAAGAGAAGACAGAGAAGGGATCTAATCAATACATATAAATATCTCAAAGAAGGTTGTCAAGAGGATGGTGCCAGACTCTTCTCAGTGGTGCTCAGCAACAGGACAAGGAGTAACGGCCATAAACTAAACCACAGAAAGTTCCACCTCAACATGAGGAAGAACTTCTTTACACTTAGGGTAGCAGAACACTGAAACAGGCTGCCCAGGGACGTCATAGAGTGTCCTTCTCTGGAGACATTCAAAACCTACCTGGACACATTCCTTTCCTGTGTAAACTGCTCTAGGCGACCCTGCCTTGGGGTTGGACTACATGATCTCCAGAGGTTCCTTCCAATCCTACCAATTCTGTGATACTCCAGAGTAAATAATCTCCCTAGCCCATTCTGACCTTAATGTCAAGCGTCGAATTTATAGGCTGAAGGCTGTTGAGGACTACAACTAGTACAGGTAGCTCAGTATACAGTTGCACTGCAAGCTACAGGTTGTGCCCTGGGTGGGGGGAAATGGCTGAAACCCCCAGTGACGAGCCCTTTGCCCAATAAAAGGCACAGACTTGCCATGTCAGCTGGATGGTGGCCAGTCATCCAGAGACTCTGTAGAACCCAATGAACAGTGAGAAGACCCGAGATAAAATATCACCATTAAAACAGGCACACAGAATGGAAGCCAGGCATTCTTTTGTTCAGGGTCCCTACCAGGACACACCCAACCCCATCTGTCATTATATTGCTGCACCATGATAAAAATTCCTCAAGGAAGCAGAGTCTAGGACTCTGCTATGGGAAACCTCGGGTCAAGGTGGTGAGGGAAACTCGTATGACAGTGTGAGTGTGTGGGGAGTCAGGTGGGGCACCTGTCAGCTCACTGGAGCTGCTTGTGGTGAAGGGGCTTCAGTCCCATCAGCAAAAGCCTGGGGTGGTGCGAGTGTGACTGCCAGAGTGGCTCTTTGGCAGTCAAACAGGAAAGTTTCCTTAACAGGCTGTGACATCGCTGATCTTTTGTCACAATATTTAACTCTTATTCTGTTTTTCTGCAAGTAAAATCCTACTAAGCAACAAACATTTCTATCTTGGATAGAAAACTGCAAATGAGGTAAAATGGTTGATGAAGCCAAATACCAGATGACGTTACCTTCAGTATTATCAAAGAACACATAAAGTTATTGTTTAAATAACCTTCATATTTTCAACATTCTGAAGAATTTCTGTAGTCCTCAAGTTCGGCCTAAGTGAAGCAGTCTTACTTGATCTTTAAGGACTTTCTGAACTCCAGAAACAACTGTGTTCTTATTATTCTTATTATTCCTCCTCCCTCTGAAGAAGTACCATGCTCAAATCTTCTTTAACAAGGATTCTGATAAGTGGGGTGCAAAGGTCAAAGTACATGCAATTCCTAGATAAAAGAGCTTCCTTAATATGCTGTGAAAGAAATCCCAAAATTTAATAGGGATCAGAGTTTGACCCAAGTCTCACTGCTCTGGAGATGGGAGTAGTTGAATATTATACATGTTACATCCCTATAAAACGTTTGATTGCCAAAGGTAATCATTATTCCCTTTCAGAAAAAGAAGAGAATCAGTAGTTCCAAATTTTGTATTAACCTGTTATCAAGCAAATTTGAAAATTCATACATCTTGTTAGCAAAGTGCATCATGGCATACGTGTATTTGTAGTATGTTAACACTTAAAAGATTCTAGAATTGTACATGAGCAGCTTTGCTATGTTATATACCAGCACAGCAAGACAGAGGGAAGAAGATGAGACTACAAAACTCAACTAAGAAAAAAGCCACTATTTCCTCATCTACTTCAGGGAGCTAGAAGATGTCAGTGATGCTAAAGGTTTAGTCTTGACTCTTACTGAAAAAAAACTCATTCCCCAGAGTAAAATAAATAAATAAATTTGGTTATTTGTCCAAGGTGGTGAATGTCAGGAAAAAAAGTTGTGAATAATTCAGTAATTTTCTTATTTACAAAATATTTATCTATAAAAGCTTTGTGCAATTTGCAACCTAATTTTTTATGCCTGATCCCTACTGTGATAAAGGAATAGGAAAAACTGAAGAGCTAAAATTTCAGGGGTTCCTCTCTACAATTAAAAAAGCCCCAGAATCTAGGAGAGCAGAACTGCACTTTCAGAAAGAGGTAGTACAGAAATCAAATACAAGGTCTTTTCTGGTTTGCTTTTAATTTTGATGAGCAAACTAAGCATGTTGGTGTATGTATCAGGAGTTGTAAAATACAAGTTTAGGTTCAAACTAGCTTATGCAGCCTCCAAAATTTAGTCTTAGATATCAGAAAGGAAAAAAATATATCTGAACCACTACCATCTTTGCATGGCAACACCTATTTAGAAGTACTTCAAATTAAGTAAATGAATACAGAAAAGACGCAGGAATAAAAAAGGTACTGAAGGAATATTACTTCAGCTTTACTTGTCCTGCTTTATTAATAGCCAATGCTAGAGAAACATTTAAACTAATTTAATAACACAGTCATTATATACCACTAAAGTGAGACCAAAAAATACCTTGGCTAATTTATCTTTAGGTCTAAGAGCTATATATATTGTGCTCTGCTGTCACTTCTATTACACTCATGAGGATGTCAGTGATATTTGGATCTGCATGACTGGGAAGTCATCCACAGCAATCTATCAGCTGTTTGCTGTCAGCTGACAGCAAACTAGCACCAGCTTTGTTATTTTCTGCAGTTGGGCCTTGTATACTTGTAAACAAGTATATTGTAAAACAAAAAGAACATTTTTAACTTCCAGGAACTATAGTGAATACAATTGATGTATTTCACCTCAAACTCTGTTCAAAAGTCAATGTGGTAACAGTTTGAAAACCAAACACTATGCTTCCCTAGAAAAGACTGGAATCACTAAGTAAGCATATTTTAATAGCCTAGGGCTGTTTCAAACGGCAGCATATCAACTCAGAAAGCATTGGATATGCAAATTGTCTGAAGAAGTTCTATAGAAGTAGTTTTACCCCACAATGTGGTCATATTTTAAAAGCTACTTGCAATAAGAGAATACAGAACTAGTCAGATGTCTGTTTTTTCCTATACATGAAAAAATTATGAGGTTTTCTGTAACACTTCTACTGGAGATACACATATCCAATAAAATACAAGCTGAAGAGGAAAGCTGGCATGATAAAGAAACTGACTTGGTATTCCATAAATGGAGCATACAAGTTGTAGGTTTAAAATAAACTGATAACATCTTGGAATTTTGAAATACCAAAAAAATCTTATCATTGTAGAATATACAGCAAGAATGCTTGCATATATGTTTTCTTATAATTCTTTGATCAGACTAATGATGTCATTTACAACTGTAATTAATTCTGAAATTGTTTTTACTATAAAAATATTCTGAGAATAAACCAAAGATTTCATGGGTACTACTTGCAGCTTTGATACTACAGAAGTAAAAATACAAAAACCTGATCTATGTAAAGACATACTAAAACATAGCTCACAGAGGAGGACACAAACCATAAAAAACAATGATGAAACACTAATTTTGCTTAGCTTTCAGTACTAAAAGGGTTAGCAATTATTCATGTACTGCAAAATGTTTTAGTATACAATACTCTTCAACCAAATATTTTCAGTGTATTAAATGTTGTCCAACACCATAATGCCATTGTCATTGACACCTGCACATGAAACAACTGCCTGGTCAAATGAGAACACTGCAAAAAAAAAGCCCTCCAAAAGACATAATGTGCCCATACAACCAGGGCATGTATTTTCAATGACAATATGCAATATCTGCATCTTATTTAAGCACAGTATACTGCTGCTGAACTGAATTTTATGCAAATCTAATCCAACAAACAGATTTCAAAGATGATTTGCTTTTAATCATACTGCCAACATTTATGAGAAATTTTGGGAGAAATTAAATTTCTTGTCTTAATAATTTAAACTTAACTTCTTGTAGAATTTTCCATTTGATGTAAAACCAGTCCTTACAAAAAAAGTAAGAGGTTTTCATGCCCTTAGGACTTCACTACTTCCTGAATTTCTAATTAAAGGATGTGTTTCACAAGTAAAACTGTTATGGCAGCTTCCCTAAGACCAAGGATAACTGTAAATCTGAGGGTACTTTAGTACTTCTGTTTCCACTCTTAATCTTATTTCTCCTTCTGCCTCTCTGGTCATTCCAGTCTAACCAGTCTATTTAGAGATACATGTTCTTCCAATGTAATTTGGCATGTGCTATGGGGAATGCTTTGCTTCTCTTGTTTGTCTGGAACAGCAGTCTGAAAATGGAGTGTGCCGGGGACAACACGCATCTAACGAAGTAAATGTAGTTCTCAAGAGAAATTATGGACACTACAGAAAGCACTGATACATACAGGTGAAATGTCTGTAGCATCCAACAAAATTTCAAAATATATTTATCTTTTAAATATGTATCCAAATTGTGAAAAGAACTATTATTTTTTTACTAAATCAATTGATTAAATTGAAAAAGAAGATAAGCCTTCAGGCTCACAGACCTTTTTCAGATTTGGAATAAAAGCAACCATCTTCAAAAATCAACCCAAGTTAAGGAAAAGTATTCTGCCTTTTAATCAACCAATAAGTATTTGAGCAGAAAAACAGTTGTACAATAGTTGGCATTAGTACAATAAAAGGGTGAGGAGTGTTACCAGTGAATCTTTTCCTTTATTTCTCACTGAAAAAGGAAGGAAGATTTCTTCCGTTTGTGGAGGCAACACCAAGTTAATTACAGACAAAAAACAGTGATTCAGTTGCACAGAGGAACATCACTCATAGCTTCAATACTTCATATCCTCCTAAGCTTTTGCCACTTAAAAAGTCAGAAAACCTTGGCCAAATCAGTTCTTTAACATCTTGCACAATATACAGTAAATTTTAAGAAGAAGAGGGGAATCAATTCTCAGTACCAACTCACTCCTCCTAGGCCACAGTAGCAGTTCTTATGTGCCAATATGCTACTTCTATACCCTGCATTAAGAACAGAAAACTCTCCTTACTGAAAAACTTAGTAATTTATCCTGGGTGACACTGCCTGCTAACATTCTGGAGCACCAGTTAACAGAGTCTTTCTCCAAGGACAGAGGGAATTCATTACAGACATACATACATATAAATATATATATATATACACACATACACATATATCTCACAGTAGAGAAAGTAAGTATTTATTAGAAAATACCAAAATACAAAACAAAATCATGAGGCAGTTTCCCTTTAATTTCTATCATTGCAGGGAGCAAACTGCCAAGCTGTAATCACTGATAGCATTCATAATGAAATCTATTACAAATTTCAGGTATAGCTGATTATGTCCTAAAGAAAATACGGTGTTAAAAATTAAAGTGGGTTGTTCCACTGCAAGAAAACACATGATTTTTTTGTGGCAAAACAAAGCAACTGAATTTTTTGACTAGGACACAACATTTCCTCTGAAAAAGTTCACAGAATCACAGAAGCATCCTGCTTTATGCTACCAGCCTATGTCCATGCCCACTACGTCAGGGAAATTTTTTGTTTGTTTGTATTTGTTGCCTTTTTTTTAATCAATCCACTTCAAAAGAGCTGTAGTACTCAATATGAAACAAGGTAAGTGCAGATTATCTTCTTTGTTTGCTTTATTATGCACGTCAAGGTTACCCATCATCCTGATAATGATTTTAATGATATTCTATGACTGATAATTTAGACTCAGTTTGGTTTATTGTTTAGGTTTTTGGGGGGGTGAGAGGGGCTGGGTTGTTTTTTATTTCGGGGGCAGGGGAGAGAGGAAGTGGGGTAGGGGAAATAACTTAGAGTTTGATACTTATTACTGGCATAGTTAGAAACAATCACAAATGCTCTGTTTAAAAGTTTTGGATCATCCACCTCAAATTACCTGGATTCACCTAGCTTTTCAAACAAAAGTGGAACAAAAACGAAGTTAGTCTCTCTGAATGTATCTTCTGTCCCACTACCTCACTGAGTTCAGTTTAGGAGTAAGATATTTAACACCTGAAGACTTAAAACGTTTCCTAATCAGGGGGTTAATCACTATAGCTTAAAGATCTGTTTTATTAATATTAAACACTTCAGTATTTAACCTAAAAAATAGACTCTTCATATCTATAAATGCACAGAAAATAGTGAGATTGAGAAATTTAAAAAAAAAGGCAATGAAGGACATAAAGTTAGAAATTTTTTTTTAAGCTGGGAAACAGACGAAAACCTTTCTCAACTGACCTCTTTGTCTGGTGTTAAAGTGCCTTCATCATTCTGATCTGCAAATGAAGTCGGCCTGATTCTGTTGCCAGTTGACGGAGGGGATTTGGAAGGGACCTACAGAGAGATCGTGTACATCAACAACTAATACTATTAACTCCAGAACTAATTATTCTGCATCATAATTTACTTCAATAATTACTAACTATATCATCTCAGTAAAGCCTAGTCTAGATCTTTTTAAAGAAAACAACTGTCTGTGACAAGTTCTACCTTACTACAAAGTCTCCAGAGTAGAACGTGTCATGAATCAGCCACAAAACAGGTTATTTTGATTATTTCTCACTATGGTCCTTTTAGACCATATTTGAAAAACAAGCCTTCTAATATTTTAGGAACATATTACAGTTGCTTAAGGTTTAAAAGTTTTGTGATTTGACAGGGATTCAAGCATTTACAAGTGGAATAGCACCTGATCAAGAACTTAGAAAATTAACAACAAAAAAAATGACAAGAAGAAAATTTATAAACATTAAATTTATAACATTTATAAAATTGAATCTAAGCAATGAAAATGGGCAGAAGAAATTGCTATATTTTCAGATGTCAATATGTACTTGTTGTTCCTGAACTAAACATCTATTCACAGAAATTTTACAACTTCATGTAAACTGAGGTTCTAACAAGTCACACCAACTCAAACAAACTACCTTGCCAGCCTCATAATTCAAACTTCAAATACAAAATTTCAGTATAAATGGAAAGAATAGTAAAGCATCAACAAGCATATCTACACAAAAAAAAAGTAATTAGCAAGATCTCTCATTAGCTATTTCGAGATGCTGGAAGAATTGTGGGCTCAAAACATTTGCGACGTGTGCGGGGGAACGGGAAGGTCAGGCCTTGCTTTGATGAGGTGATGCCCTGCTCCACACACACCATCCCTCTGGACCTCTATCCAGTCCTGCAGTGGCTGCCAATACCTGGCACACCGGAGGAAATGTGCCACACTCCGCCCCTGGAGCCCCAATCCAGGCCCAGAGAGGTCAGATGACCAGAAGTTCCACCTGGGGGAAGGGCCCACGGGCACTCGACCCAGGATATAAGGCAAGCACATCCATGTCTTGACCCTACCTCCTCTGAAATTCCTATCAGCTGAACACCGCTGCAACTAGGAGTGGTATATTCGGTCTTTTCTATATCAAAATTATTCTAAAATCAGTCATAGTTACAGGTCTGATGAGGCAGACCAATGTCCCAACCTGAAAATACTACTCAAAAGTCAAACAGCTTACCTAGTACCAAAGAGCTATGCACCATGAAAGCTTTATGTACTGCTGAAAAAAATTATACCGAAGTATTCATAGAGTTTGTAAAAAAACTGATCTATTCATGCTGACAGGTTATTCTCCTTTTATTCCTACCTTCAATCTAATACCAGGGTTTAAAAGAAGATCATTTGGAAATCAGTTTCCTTCCGTATGAGGGCCAGAAAAATTCACTTTGTCACTGTTTAGAAGCAGTATGAACATATCTCTTTACCCTTAATGGTTCTACAGTTCTCACTGCTGCATTCAGACTTCTTGTCAATTTACAGTCATTTCAGTGGCACTAAGCTTTGCAGCACAAATACACATTGATCTTATGCAAAAACAGAAAGAGCTAAAACAGGATAGTATAGTTAAATCGGAAGGAATCAACTGCCTGACCAGCTCAGGGCTGACTAAAAGTTAAATCAGGGCACTGTCCAATGCCTCTTCAGGACTGATAGGCATGGCTGGGGGAGGCATTGGCCACCTCTCCAGGAAGCCTATTCCAGGTTTTGGCCACCCTCTGAGTCATGAAATGTTTTCTCATGTCAAGTCTGAACTTCCCCTGATGGGCGCAACTTTGAGCCATTCCCCACCATGTCCTGGCACTGGGAGAGGAAGAAGAGCTCAGCACCTCCCTCACCACTTCCCCTCCTCAGGAAGCTGTAGGGAGCAGTGAGGTCACCCCTCAGCCTCCTCCTCTCCAAACCAGACAAGCCCAGTGCCCTCAGCTGCTCCCCAGAGCACACTCCTGCCAGCCCCTTCCCCCGCTTTGGTGCCCTTCTCAGGACATGTTCAAGTACCTTCACATCCTTTTTAAATGGTGGGGCCAGAACTGCACACAGTGCTCGAGGTGAGGCTGCACGAGTGCTGAATTCAGCAGGATAATCCCCTCTCTTGGCTGGCTGGTGATGCTGTGTTTGATGCACCCCGGGATGAGGTTTGCTCTCCTGGCTGCCGGGGCACATACACTGCTGATCCCATTGGGCTTCCTGCCAACCAGCACTTCAGAACCCCTTTCTGCAGGGCTGCTCTCCAGCCACTCCTCTCCCAGTTCAGACTCGTGTCTGGAATTATTCCACCCCAGGTGCAGAATCCAGCATTTGGTTGATCTTGCTCAGCTTCATGACATTGGTGACTACTCCAATCAGTCCAGATCCCTCTGCAAGGCAAAGCCTTCTGTCCAATAGGAGAGTCAGCAGCACTTCTCAGTTTGGTATCGTCACCAAACTATCTGTGCATTCAGCTGCAGCCTCCAGATCACTGATAAAGAGATGGAAGAGAGCTGCCTCAAGAACTGAGCCCTGAGGAACACCACTGGTCACCAGTCAGATGTCCTGTTTGCTGCAACAATTTGAGCCCTGCTCTTCAACCAATTCTTCACCCAGTGCACTGCGTACCTGCTCATTCCACTGTTGAACAATTTTTCTGGAAGAATTCTGGGAAGAAAAGTACCAAAAGCCTTTATAAAACCCAGAAAAACTACATCCACCACCTTCCCTTCATCTACCAGGCAGGTGAACTTACTGCAGAAGGTTATTTAATCAGTTAAGCAGGATTCTCCCTTTGTGAACCCACATTGACTGTGTCTGATGATTGCACTGTTCTTTAAATGTCTTTCAACAGCATTCAGTATGATCCTCTTAATAATTTTTCCAGGTCCTGAGGTTAACTCCATCTTTTTGTAACCTGGAATAATGTTGGCTAGCATTGGAATAACGTCCCCTAGTCAGCAGGGAACTCCCCAGATTCCCAGGATGAGTGAGAGGGGTCCTACCATAACGTCTGCTAGCTCCTTCAGTACCTTGGGTTGAATCCCATAGGCTCCATGAACTTATGAACACTCATTCAACTGACACAACTTGTCCCTTAAAATTTCAGTGTTCACAAATGCAAAGTCAATGTTCCTGCAGTCATGGTTCTCTGACTCAGGACCAGACAGCCCAAGGTCTGTCAGTACTATTAAAGACTGAGGCAAAAAAAGTATTGACTGTCTCCATTTTTTCTTCATCCTTATTTGTCAGGTGACAATTTTGGACAAGTATCAGTCCAAGACACCTGTAACTGCAATAGCACTTTTTTTCCTTCCTGTCAGCAGTCAGAAATGTAATTGCAATAGCACTTTTTTCCTCCCTGTCAGCACTCAGAAAGAGATGTGTTCCTTAGACTGTGAGGGGCAGGTATTCTCAATCTGACAGATGACATCAGTTAGCTAACCATTCATATGAAAGAGGAAGACCTACAAATACCTCCTCAGAAAAAAAGTGTTACACTTGAGAAATGTTACCTCTAGATTTACACCAGTCTTAAGTTAGTAAATTTAGTCTTGGACACTACAAACCAGAGAACAAATGTGAAGTTCTAGGTCTCAAAGTAGGGGATATGAGTAGAGCAGAGATGGTATACAGCACAGTTAGTGAAGCCCCTCTAGAACAAGGTATAGGAAAGAAATGAGCAAAAATTAATGCAAACACGAGTTTCATAAACTAAGAAATGGTAAGAGTTAGGAAAATTTGGTCTGAAAATGTTTTGACAGGAAGTAATGCATTTTAAGGATCTGAATTACTAAAAGGAAAGGAAAAAAGCATAGCCTACACTTTTTGCAAGACTACAGTATATTTTATAAGCCTCAAAACCTCACTTCTTCCTCCTTCAGAGAATCTGTTTTCAAATGAGATACAAGAAATGAGAAGACAAACCTACTTTACTTCTAAGATCAAATTTAACTATTTCCCCCTAGCGTCCCATGAGAGCAACTGAAGAGTAAGAAACATTGCAAGACAACTATTTAACATGAAAATAAAAAAATGTTGTAATTTTTTGATTCTGCCTTTCCATTTATGTCCACCCTTGAGTTACATGATCTGCTCTGTCCACAGTACAGCAGACTAGGTCTATAGACTAGGTATAATTTATGATAAGCTCTTGTATCAGGTTTCAGCGTATTTGTCAATGTCATTTTTTCAAGAGACAGATAAAGACTGAAGTATATTACACTGTTGGGTGCATACATGCACGTAGGCCCATATTTATTCAGTAGGATGATTTTCAGCAAGTACCAACTCTTGAACACATGCACTGAGTACCCTGACCTAAACGGATTACAATACCCTGAACTAAGTGGATTACAATACTCTGTAAAAAGGTATCATAATTTAGCTGCTGCATACTGAAAACAGTAAACTCTGCAGCTCAATCTCTTTACACTGTACTGAAAGTTCAACACATATGGCAATTAAGACAGCACTCTAAACTGCAACTAACAAAAATATACTTCACTAACTACAGAAGGCACAAAATTAATAACTATGGAAGGCCTTAAAGTAAGACTCAACAAGCTACATAAAATTTCACAATAGATCTATTTCCAAAAATCTCACCTCTATTTCACAATGTGTGATTGATTTTTTGAATCACTCACAAATGACTGATTCAAAGAATACAACATAACTGAATGTCAGCAGTTTTGAAACCATGGTCTAATACTGAGACTATGCAGTGCCAAATCTCCCAGTGGTTCAAATTACACTCAGATCAAGCCCAGGCAACTAATCACCTATTTGTCAAATTAACTAAATCACCTGCCTGTAGCTTAACATTCACAGGATTCAGAGTTTATATCAGTTTTATACTTTCAGATTCCAAGATACAAAGGATACTTAACCTAGCAATGAGACACAGGCAGACACTATCAGAAGACTTTGCCAATAGGAAGTTAACTTGCTGAAGTCTTTCTACTCAAAATTTGCTAAGAGAGAATTCATTCTGCTTGGACACATGCATGAAATCATCAAAACATTTTTCTGGCCACTGTCACTTAGACAGATACTCTGCACACATGTTATATCTAGTGTGTATTATTATCATTTCAAAACAGCCGTTTCTAGGATCCAACAATTACAATAATTTAGCAAAAGTATATGCAAGAGAAAAATGGCCAATTAAATAATGACTAGAACAAATAAATAAGCGTCTTGTTTTGATTTATACTATATTCTCAATTAATCTACAGTTTTAAAAAATGCAAGAATAAGGTTGAGGTAAGCAAATCAGCCCTCTAAAAGATGGAAACAGAAGAGACGTAGAGAACTGAAAGAACAAAAAAGATGAGAGATAAGAATAACTAGGGAACTCAATGCTGGATTGTTATTCAGTGCACGTGAAAGTATCATTACGCTAAATGCTAAGGAAGAAACCCATTTCTGTTTCATTCTGTTTGACGTTCAAGCAAGAGATGGTTTTTACATTCCTCCACAAGACAGCCTTTGTAACGTAGCCAAAACGAAGCACCGTCTCTGGCAGGAGGCGGATCGGTAAAAACAAACTTAGATGTCGAAGTTCTAGCGAAACCACCTCTCGCTGACAGTGACCCGCGGCGCGACCCCGGAGCCTTCGGTCGGCCAGGCCTGCGCCGCGCGACCCTCCCGCGGCTGCGGCAGCGGGGCTCGTCCGACCTGCCCGCGGGACGCCAAGGCCTCCCCGAGCGAGGCGCTGCCCCGCCCCGCCGGGTGTAAGGCCGTCACAAGCACCCACAACGGTCCGGCGGACGCGTCTCCCAGCGGCCCCTCTCCGCTGTACCTGCGGTGGGACGGAACCCGCACGTCCCCCCGCTCCGCGCGGCGGCACCTGCTCCTCGCTGATCTTCTGCTTCAGCTTCTTGAACATGGTGGTGGGATGGGAAAGGGACTGAGGGTACGGCTTCTAGGCCGACCGGGCAGGCGGCGAGCGGCGCCCAGGGGGCGGCGGAACCGAGCTCCCCTCGCCCCGGCCCGCGGAGCCACCGCCGCTCAGTCCTCGGACGCCCCTCCGCGGGGCACGGGCAGCCGCGACAGCTGCGCCTGCGCAGCCAACGTGGAGCCGAGCGCTTCGGCCGGCACGGCGTGCGGCGAGGCACAAACTTCCCAACTCAATGCCCGGCGCTACTCCTCCCACAACGCAGGCGGAGGTGCAGCCCGAGCAGCCCTGGGCGCCAGGACCGCGGCGGGGCGGAGCGGAGCTGCCTAGCCTCACTTGGTCCATCTCTCCCTGCGGGCGCGGGAGGCCCTGCTGTCCTGGGAATGGAGCGAGCGGAGGAGTGACCGCTTCTGTCGGGAGGGAGCGGTAAACAGAGCGGTAAAGCTACCGCCTCGCTGCGCCTTTCCGCCGCCGTAGCCGTGTGATTCCGTACCTTAAACACCGCCACCGCGACCCTTGATTTGCCAGAATGCTGACCATGAGAGTCTGTAAACCCTCGCGTGAGGGTCCTCCAGCGACAGTGTCGAGGACAAGCTTTCACAAGCCGAAGAATCGGGCAGCAAGGAAACAAAAAGGTGCTCGGTTGTTGGGCTTGTGAAAGCTTCCGACTGAAAAATGCCCAAAAGTTGCTTTTTGAAACTGCCTGGAAACCTATCTGCTGATAAGAAAGTCGAGAAGTTTTCGTCTAGTCCACCCTGAAACCTTTTGTGTAGTCTTCTCTTTGTAAGCCTGAGATACACTGTTACAACTGAAGTACCATTGGAGGTGGAAAGGCAGTGTTTGCTACTATTGTTGTTGCTACTGTCTCCACGAAACTAGGGCGGAAATGTTCTTGGCTGCTTCAGGCTAAAAACTCTGGCTTTAGATCCCTTGCTGGATGACATTTGTGCATGTGTGTTCAGTGCTGCCAGTGTAGATGTAGACGGCTGTCAGCAGTAGCCAGCACTCATTCTCCAACAATGGGACTATTTTGAAACTTGTTGACAGTGACATTGTATGAAGGCTTAAAAATACATGGTGCTGTTTGCAAGAAACAATGAAGCACGTCGTCTTCTGTAAAGCTTCCTACTAAGGAGGCTGTATGCAGTAATCACAGATGCCCAGAAATATATTTTCCAGCAGTCTGTTTAGTTGTAAATAAACTGTGACTGGTAGTGAACTTTTATTTTGTGTGTTCCTGTTAAGACTACTATGCATACTTCAGATAATGACAGTGACTTGCACACTCTACTGATTTTTGGTGAGAACAACTGTTGACTTCAAACACCTTCAAAAAAGTTAATCTAAACCTACAAGCTGTAATAGCCACGTAAACATCTTGGAGATTTGTAGAGTATCTTTTCTGTAAGTTGAAACAGAGGTATAGGAAAAAGTCTCTGGGACTAAAAGGGTAAAACCATCTAAATAGCAGTCCATGAGGAAAAGAGATAAAATGGGCAATTCAGTTTATTGCATCCGTAAAAATTAAACATTTTCTACTTCAGTGAAGTAGCTTCTGTTTCCTCTAAATATGACATGCAGCAGCATGGCCATAAAATTCAGAGGTTATCAAGTGAGAGGAGCATTGCCTGATGAATGCTTTGGGAAACCCTTTAACAACCTTCAATAACCTAATAAATCCATGATCCTCTCACACCTATTTCTCTATTACAAATGCTAGCTCATATTCTCTTTTTCTGTTCATATTACTCTTCTGATTTAAACCTAAGTCACTAAATGTAGTACGTGAATTTGATGGACAGATGCATAATTGAAAGGACAATAGCTCCTACAGCTATCAAATAGAAAAGCACAGCTTTTAAAAATCTATTCATAAAATGTATACAACACAAAAGAGAGCTCTGTATTATTTCCTTGGAAAATTTAAAGCTTGAGATGGTATTGATGTAAATGAATTCACGAGCTAAATTTTTAGCAATATAATATTGAACATTTATTAGTAGAACAAAGGCATATCACAGCGCTGGGGCGCTTGGCAGTATTGCCAGAGGCGCGCTCCATTCATTTTACTGTGGACTTAAGTACTCTCTTAAACTGTTACATATTCATTAAGCCCAGAAAGTAATTTACACTTCACTCAACTTTCCCGCCTCTCGGGTCTCTGCCCCGCTTCCGCCAGCACGACGCCGCTTCAGTCCTCTGGATAGCTTCAGGATTGAAGACACGCACCCCCTCTCCGATGCCTCCCCGTCGCCAGCCTAATTTGTAGCTGACAGCTTCCTTGGGAGGTGTGAGTTTTGATGAGATAACAGTCTTCGTGGGATGCACGCGGTTTATCTTCTTTGTTTCTCTAAGCTATCTTGGTTCTTGGCTCTGTAGTTTCTCAACTCAAAAGACATTTATTACCATGTGTTTATTAATACATTTCTTAAAATATTACAACTATTTCGAAGTTACAATTTACCTTAACCTCGTTTCTACTTAACTACCTTTTACGTTAACACTATTTCTACATAGTACATCATCACTTATGAATGTTAAAATCCTATATGCGAAAGACAACTTTTATCATTCACTCATTTATCACAGTATGTTCTGAGTGTTCCTAATCGTACAGATGTTTTTGTAGGACTAAAGACTATGTGGAAGAGAACAAATTTGAGACTAGAAACTATGATAAAAGAAATATTTTTTTCCTACATTAAAGTCTTAGTTACTACAGAAAATGGTGAGGGGAATTATTAATTGAAACTCTTTTAATGGGTTGCAATAATACTAATCTGGTAATTGTATGATAATTGGATATTTTCTAGGGGACTTTTTTTACTACAGCAAGGTCTTTTGTTGTGTAAATTTCAAGGTTCTTAATCACCTCCTGTTCTTCACAGGAGGTGCCTAACCTGGGTTTTAGAAAGATACAAAATAATATTTGTATATATCATTTAATCACATATAGATTGGTGGTATTTAAAAAACCAATGTGAATTTCTGTACTTTTGAATTGGTATCTTTTGTGATGCATGGCTATGTGTCTAGTATTGCTTCAATAATACAAAGTGGTATCCCACATTAGGCAGTAATATCCAAATTCTGAAAAGATGTATGATAACTCTGCAAAATCCTATCATAAGCCTTCTAAATGGGCTTTAAATGTTTTACCATCTGAGCAAGTTTGATTAAAACATATTGCAACATACAAAGCATTTACTCTAAACCCCACAGAAGTCCTGGGGGAAATGTCTCAAACTACATTCTTACACACAGAATGTCAAAATCCCATCCTTAACTGAATGATACGTTATTTCTAGAGGGTCGATATGACCCTAGCAGATTTACTTGCAAAGTTAAAAGAAGTAGCTGAAAGTGAAGGTATGCCCCTCCTTTTTTATCTTCCTGTCATGGGTTGAAACTGAGTTGATTGACAAGCCTTTAAGCCAATGCGCTTTTGTGAATTTTGCATATTTAAACCGCGTGCAAGGGCGGGAAGTTCCTCTCTGGTTCCCGGTCTCCTGAGGGAGAAGCGGGGGCTTCCGAGCCCCGGGCGGCCTCCGGGCCCGGCCTGGGCTCCTGCCTGCCCTCCCCTCACCCCTCTCCCTCCCCTCAGAGCCGCAAGCAGCTAAACTAACTATGGGCTGCCCGATAGCCGAATTCACCCGGCTCGGCTTCTGAATCAGGAGGGGCCTCCCCTCCCCCTTCATGCAGCCCGGGGGGAGCCTCCTCTCCCCCTCCTGCAGCCCGCGCAGACCCAGCGGGACCAGCGGAGCCTCCTTTTCCAGCCTGCACAGCTCGCACCGAACTGAACATCAGCGCAGCCTGCGGGGAAAGACGTGAGGGAGAAGAACATGGAGGCTGCACGGTCAGAGAGAAAGAGAAAGTCAGTCACGTGGGACGACGCTGAGATGGCGGCGGGAGAAAAGGGCGTGTGCGTTCCGGCGCCAGTCTTAAAATCCCTTCTAGCAGCTGCGGAGGACTGAACTCTTTAAATCATTATAAAAGTATGGGGAGATGAAAAATCCATGCCTGTGAAAATTCATGTTGCAGCCTGTGAAGATGTAAGAGAATGCCTATGCCAGGCCATGTAGCTGTGAAGCAGCTTTTAGAAGTTTGTGAAGAAGCAGAGAAGCCCTTGTGTTTAAGCTGAAATAATTTATGTTTAAAAGAGATTGGAAAAAGAAAACCTTTGTGTTTGGGCTGGAAGAATTCATCTTTAAAAGGACTTGTAACCCCATATGATGGCCCATGATTGCAGTGTGAATATACTGTGGAGTTTTCATGGGAGAGATTTCACTTCAGTAGGTAATTCCCGGGTGGACTGCTGAGATTGTGAAAAAAAAAAACAGAAGTTTGCAGCATCAGTAGAAGAGAACCTTTTTTCCCTAAGCATAAGAAAGAGACTTTTAAAGACTGTAACACTGACCAAAATTGTTACCTTTTGTGCGAGGTGGTAAAAGGAGGGGAGAGTGCTGGAGGGAGGAGGGGGGGGGGGAGTTTTTGCTTGGAGAGTGCTGGAGGGAAGAGGGTTTTGCTTTCACTTCTTTTTATTTCTTGTTACTTTAAATTCTGTTAGTAATAAACTTCTTTATATTCTTCAAAGTTTTAGGCCTGCTTTGCATTTCTTCTCATCCTTATCTCACAAAGTGAAAAGCATGTGATCAAACCACTACACTTCCTTAAGTACACCAGTTAACATAGATTAAAAAAAGAGAAATATAACACTATGGTGCTCTCTGCAAAAAATAAATGTATATTTGCAAAAGGCACTGGTTATGGTAGCTAATTAAGAATAATCTGTTCCAAATTTAATCTATAGCAGTTGTTAAGGTACTTCTTTGGGAAAGGGAATAGAGCATAAATGTAAAAGACTATTCTCATACCAGTCTAGGTTTCTCTAATTGTCAGCAACACTGGCCCACACATGCCTGCCACCTCATGCCTTGCCTTTTGCTAGCTTCAGTGCTTGTCAGACCATCTCCTTAGTCTTTTCTGCATGTTCAGTCTGCAGAAAATTAACCTGGCAAAAGAGCAAGTAATTTCTGCTGACTTAGTGTGCTGAGTTTCCCCTGAGAACCAGAGCTGCTGCAAGGGAGACAGAGGCAGTCAGGAGCTGGACAGTTTTATGTTGCAAGTTATTTCAGATTGCTCACAAACATACAGTCTTCAGTGAGCAATTTGCTTAACTTTAAACTCAAGTAATCCCATTGAGTGCTTCTTCAAGTTCAGCTAACAAGCAATTCTGTTACTGGAAGTATCGATACTATCTCAACTACCTTAGTTCCTACTGATGGCTGAAGTATTCATGCATATAGTCTTCAGCTAATCTAATCTAATTTTTAAAATGCTGTCTAAGATTGTAACTTTCTGGAAGTTACAAAAAAGCCATGGGCATAAATTATGAATATGGCTTTCAATACACTTTTCCACACATTCAACTCCAAATACTTTATGAAAGACATATGAATTTGTTAGCAGCAAAATTTCAATCCAGTTATCCAACACAAATATTAAAAGATATAGAAAAGTGTAATATAACATATGTAACATTTCTGATAGCTTTTTAATGTTGGTTCATATTTTTTTGAAAAGGAGGTTTTCCATGTTTGAATTTTTCTTTACTTCATCATCATGCTGTTAAAACAACGTTGAATATTCCTATTATTCCACCTGGATAATATTTGACATTGAGGGAGTTACATTAAAAATAAATTAACAAGAACTGGTAATAGAGTAAAAAAAGCAAGAAGAAAGGAGTACTGACCATGTAAAACGAGTTACCATCTAGAGCTTATGTACAAACCACTGTTCTTTATACACAGTTTACAGAATGTTGCATTTGGTAATATTTGCAGTTTCTACTCCTACTAATAAAATTCAAAATACTATTGTTGATGTTAAAGCAGTCAGGGAGTGTATCCTGCACAGATGCACAGGTAATCAGTTTGGAAGTATTTCGGTCTTTACTTCAACACAAATGTTGCAAAACACAGCACGTTACCTGACAGTGCAGTGAAAATCGTGGCAACTCATTATACCTGCAACCTACAGAATGAGAAGTAGTTGCGCAAAGTAAATTCTTTAGAGTGCTGTGATTAGAACCCTAAAAGCTTTAATATAAATGAAAGGGATAATCACAGCATTTTTCTAGCCTGGTCCGATTGCTAATTTTACTTTTATATTTAAATGGTGTAACTTACAACCACCACCAGATGACACTGTTCTAGGAGATTATGCCTCTGCAGAGCCATTGTCAGTATTACAAATACAAAACTATACCAACAATGAGATGAGAGTTTAACACCATTCAAGTCAGGGAACAAACAAAACTCAAAGTTGCTATGTCAGCTGTATAATCCTTCTGTGTCCAAAGCATAGGCTGCTCTAAGTAAATTACTAGATATAAAATACTAAATTTCTTTACCATGTGCCTGACTTCATAGCAAACAGTCTATGATGTTTATTAGTGCATTCACATATTCACCTGTAGTGCCTAGATATTGGCCTGAACTCAGTGCAAGTAAAACAGATGAAAGAGGTTCATTAACGAATTGAAAAAAGATGGTGACTGACATGAGGGAGAAGCCAGATTTGTGTGTTCAAAATGCACAAGTCTATGAAAAGAGCACTGTCTGAAAAAGCTGAAAGGTAACCTAAAGGCTGCAATTGCTCACACTGAGAAGACAAGAGGAATTGAGTCACATTAGAGAGAAGAAAAGATGATAGGCATTGCTGCTCTGCACCTTGGGAGAGAACAGAACCTCTCTGTTTTAACAGGAAAGTTAAGAGATCCCATTTCATGCCATATACCTGTCTTTCCAAAAGTACAAAGTGCAAGCTCAGCCACTGAAGACAAATTACTAAGAACTACTGCAGTAAACTGGCTCACTCGAGATATCTTTTTTTAATGAATGGGAATATAAAAGATCGGGAGATTTAAAAGTGGCTGACAGGATTTGATCTTGCATGAATCTGACTTGCCTAAGACAAAAATCTTAATTTTATCACTACCTTAAGTGGTGTTTCCTTTCTGCTTTCTCTAAAGTGTCAGAACCTTTCTCTTAAATTCTATTTTACTTTAATCGTACCTTAAAAACTCTGAATACCATGAAAAAGGAGCCAAAGATGCTATAAACCAGCAATCATTTTTATCAAGAGTAATGCTAGTAATGAGTTTGATTTAAAATCAGTTAGCAGCAGATGCTCACATGAATACTTTCATTCTTATTTGCGTAATCACAATATAAACAAAAACCCCCCAAACATTCTCACCCCTCTTACACACCCCCCCACACCCCCCTTCCCCCAAACAAATCTATATGGGCAGGGACCTCGATCAAAAAAGAGAAAATAACTTGCTCCTGAAGACAGACCTGCCTCACTGCAGAGAAATGGGCTGGTTTCGAGGAGAACTAGACTCTGTTCCTAGATCTTCCAGTGTCCTGGTCACCCACAGTGGGCAAGCTATTTTGCATCTTAGTGCTTCTATTGGTATTTTAATGAAGAACAGTGATCCTTTCTAACTTCCTGCAAACACATGGTTAGTTTTCCTCTTATCTTGCCCAGCTGCTGATAGAAAGGTCAAAGGAATGACTGCTTATTTAGTTGCTTTTTAGGAATACTGAAATACACATTCATAAAACACAACCGGGACTGCTGGGATTTTTCTTATTCTATGATAATATTTTTCCCTAAACACTAACATTGTGAAACAGCAGATGATTTTGCTTAATATTTCTAGTCAGCAGGAGTAAGAATTCATGCACAGATCTTGAGACACTGAGTTGAGAAGAGCTAAAAAAACCCTAATATGTATGATTCCTTTAGATGAAATACAGAACATCTAAAACCACACCACTGAAGATGCTGCACCCAGCAGAACACAGCTGAGAAAAGTCACTAAGTCATAGCGTAACAGATTCTTAAAGAAATGTACTGAATAACATTTGCCACCATCAAAATAAGCAGCTATTTCAAGGAGAATCAGGAAGTCTTTTTTCCCAATTAATTACTGTATAATTTGATAGGTCATTAAGTAAAATACTCACTTTCCTTCTATGACATCAAATTTATGAAACTGATGTATGCAGAATACAGAAAGTTACAATTTAGGAATAATTAGACTACTTCCCTGCATCACAATTTCTGGAATCTACGAAACAGAACTGTTACGGTCTGGTTTTTTTAAGTTATTAGAAATGCTTCTGCCTGAATTAAGGTGCAAACGAGACCATATGCCAAAGTCAACAGTATGAGTTTTATTTAATAGTAAGTATTAGAGAGAGAGATGTCGCTGTTGTACCAGGGACGGCAAGAAAACAACATAGGATTGATCCAGGAAGAAATTGAATTATTTATTTATTTACAGACTCATTTATATATCTTAGTTCACTTGAGTGACATAAGTTTATTAGTTCTTTGACCATTCACCTCTCAGAATGATTGGCTGAACCCTACAACACCCATTTCAAAATATTTCTTCAGTCAGTAACAATAACAATCTTGCACCTGCAAGATAAAGGGATTGGTTTACAAAAACCTCTAACTGTTTTCGGCCAGCATCCATGTAAAAGTCCTTGCTTTCACACAGACGCTCGCAGAAAGCTGGAAAATCTCTCAGCAACCAAGCCTTCAGCATCCACAGAGAGAGACAAAGAAAAAGGAAGAGAAAGAAGTAGGAAAGAGGTGGGGGGACAGAAAGAGAGACAGATTAAAGAAAATATCACCACTCCATGGATCCCAACGATGTTCCAGTGATCCTCTCCAGCTGGTCTTCTGGGTGGGGAGGGCCCCTCCAAAAAGCATAGAATCCAATGGATTAAAGCTCAGACCCGGTGGGAACGCCCAGGTACCTCCCCTGGGGGGGGGTGCAGTTTCACACAGTCTCTTGCAGCAGACTCTGGATCTGTTGCATCACTTCGCAGCACACGCAGTCCTGTGGTGCAAGGCCTCAGGAATAAGTCTGGGGAGCACTTTGGGGGGTCTTTGATGGATTATGACACTCCCTCAGCTGCCTCTCATGTGAATGTCCTGTGGATGTGGCCTGTGGGGCTGGAAGTTTCACAGCTCAGCTGGTTTGCGTATGGGAGAATGGATGTTCAGTGCCTCTGACCAAAGGTTACGCCACACACCTGAAACGTCCGGAGTCTGTGTAAACTTGGTCTCTGTGGACTGTGGTGTCCCCCATCCCAAACCTAGCCAGGGATGATTTTCTGCTGCATTTGGCTTTCTTGTGGATGCATTCCTTTCCCTTAGCCTTGTTTGTTTCTCCCTAAACCTGAGATGATTGAAAAATAGTGTCCCCTTTGTCTTATCTAGGTGGCTTAACTCACAGTCCAAAGTCCCAGTCAGGTATCTTCAAGGAGGGGTGTGCTTATGTGGTTGTCTTTATATAGCTTTTGCTATAATGGCCAAAACTCCTTCATAACAATGTTTAAGGCATAAACCATTTCAGTCTCCGACAGAACAAATACACATTTTTGTTCTGTGTTTGCACAAAGCCATTACAATTTCACAAAGCAGAAGGACAACAGTTTTATGTAGCTAGATCTATCAATTAGTGCTTGCATTCAGAACATAAGGTTTATGAAAGTAACAGATCTCTAAGAACACCACTTCCAGATTAGAAACTTGTCATCTGGATACTGCTATATTGTTGCTTGAGTATTGGCATACTCAATTCCCTACTCCTTATACTTTTCAATGAAATGTTTTGGAGGCAGGTGTTTCTCACTCTACTTAACTCCCTTTTCTAGCTCCCAGGATTAACTACAAGCTTTACCACCCACTGAATGGGGTGGAATATCTGGTTGAAGACACCAAAGGCTTCAGGCTTGAAATTCCTTTCATGTCTGATCTACTTCTCAATAAGAGGCCCATAGGGCACTTCTACATGAAGAAGAGTAATTTGCCTTTCAGCTGAAAATAGAAAATACTTCATCACCTCTCCTGAACTACTACAGAAGCACAGTTACTATTCAGTATTGATTTGCACACATGATATCTGGCTTTCTTGAAGTGCTTTAGAAACAAATGTGTGGTAGGTCTGATGGCACGCCCATAAAATAAACACAAGTCATTTTACAGGTGAGTAACATAAGTTCTGGAAACCTCAGATACTGCACAGCAACTTAGTGATGGCTATGTAATTGAAGCATGGACTATTTGATACTGTTCTCAGACTTATCATTTAAAATATTTTTAATCCTTTGGCTAGAAGGCACTTACATAACTGTGTACATACATAACGAAAAGAGATTCTTCCCTTGTTGCATTTTCATGCTATTTCATCATTTCTAGGAGCTCACCTGTATATAAGGATGACATGCTGACATGCTTCCTTTTTATTATCCCCCTTGTCTGCAAAGAAATATTGCAAATGGAGATGTGAAAATCTTTGACTTGAAAAATATATTTAAAAGGAAGCAATTACCAAACTGCTCAGAACGCTCCAAGTATGACTCTGCATCTTCATCTCTTACCGTGCACTATTTCAAATTAAAATAAAATTCTATTAATCCAATTGTTCTCTCTCAGACTTTGCTCACTTTGTCACTTTGATTCCACACTTCTTTCTCACATATTAAGTCTTTCCCTGCTTATATGGAAAAGGCCAGAGATATTGGGTTAAAAAAATCAGGTACAGCTCACAGAATAGTGATGTTTAATTTTTAATATAAACTATAACATCTTGATTTACTAATACAAAATATTACTTATTGATGAGTTCATCTATTAAAATGGAACACATAGCTTTTAAGTAGAAAAGTAACAGTTTTCCAACTATCCAAAATAAACTCTGATGCCTGTCATTGAAGTATTGCAATGTTACATTCACACAAGAAAAAGCAACACTTAAGAAAACCCCTTATCACCACAAAACAGTGACAAGTCTTCACGCAAGTATTTCCTCTGGTAATTTCCTTCAAACCACTTGAAGGAAAGGGCTCTTGAAGGGGAAAGGGGTTCAACCTAAGAGTTGCAATTATACAGTTACATTTTTAATAAACCAAATATGAACTCAACTTACTGTATTATGAAAAACTAGGCTGACCTCAACTTGTCCTGCAGCACCTGAAACTCCATTTGGAATAGACCTTTGGGAGATAAGACAAAACAGATGCTGTGTTGATCAGGATTGTCTCAGTATTAAAATGTATTCAGTATATTTGGGTGAGACAGAGGTCATAATCAGAAAGTTCAGCTCTAGAAAGATACTAGAAATTTTAAAAGTTCGTTTAGTACTACAACATAGAGTAAACTAGCCAGGCATGAAAAGAACAAGACAACTGTGTTTTATTACTCTGTCTGGCTAAATTAAAGGATTTCAGGCAATTTCTTTTTATACTTCCATTCCTGTCAGGTCCTTATGAAACCAGGAACCATATTTGGAGCTTCTCAATTCTGATTTAGCTGCAATTTGTGTGGCATTTAGGTAAAACCTTATAAAATGAAGGCCTCGTTGCCTTTGTAAAATCATGGCTCAGGCCTGTTACTTTTGCTAGAGAAGGACCGTGGGAAAGAGGCATAGCTGAGTTACTGTTAGAAAAACATGCTGTGTGTTTATCGTATGCTCACCTAGTGGTGTGTGGTGATTGGTTAATTCAAGTCTGTTGTGCCTCAAAACTATGTAAACTCTAAAACTCTATAAAGAGGCTATGTAGTATTAAAGACAAGCATTTGCTTGGAATTACCTGTGGGGTTTGTTGCGTTGTGCTCGTCTCAACAGCAAAATCTGGTGGACCCTGATGTGATATTACAATAAGAGGCAGCAGAGAGCAGGGACGCTCTGCTGGGAGACGAACGCCCCGGTGAAGCTTTCAGAGCAGAGAAGTTCTGCCTGGTCCGGACCTGATTTTA
>VZTE01006198.1:1263-45321 GCA_013397775.1 Eulacestoma nigropectus
TGAGGGGCCCAGAACTGGACACAGCACTCAAGGTGCGGCCTCACCAGTGCCGAGTACATGGGAAGAATGACTTCCCTGGTCCTGCTGGCCACACTATTCCTGATCCAGGCCAGGATGCCGTTGGCCTTCTTGGCCACCTGGGCACACTGCTGGCTCATGTTCAGTTGGCTGTCAACCAGTACCCCCAGGTCCCTTTCTGCCTGGCCAGTGTCCAGCCACTCTGTTCCCAGCCTGTAGTGCTGCAGGGGGTTGTTGTGGCCAAAGTGTAGGACTCGGCACTTGGACTTGTTAAACTTCATGTTGTTGGACTCAGCCCATCTATCCAGCCTGCCCAGGTCCCTTTGCAGAGCCCTCCTACCCTCCAACAGATTGACATATGCTCCCAACTTGGTGTCATCTGCAAATTTACTGATAGTGGACTCAATCCTCTTATCCAGATCATCAATGAAGATATTAAACAGGACTGCCCCCAACACATATCCCTGGGGGACACCACTAAGGACTGGTCGCCAACTGGCTGCAGCACCGTTCACCACCACTCTCTGGGCCCGGTCATCCAGCCAGTTCTTAACCCAGCGAAGAGTGTTCCTGTCCAAGCTGTGGGCTGTCAGCTTTTCCAGAAGTATGCTGTGGGAGACAGTGTCAAAGGCCTTGCTGAAGTCCAGGCAGAAAACATTCACAGCCTTTCCCACATCCACCAGGTCGGTCACCTGGTCATAAAAGGAGATCAGGTTGGTCAAGCACAACCTGCCCCTCCTAAACCCATGCTGGCTGGGTCTGATCCCCCAGCCATCCTGTAGATGCTGTGTGATGGCACATACTCTCCATTCCAAGGGAGGTTCCCGCCTTCCTTGACAGACACCTGTCTTTCAAACCAAGACAACAGGGTGACCAAGCTGTCTGTGGAGGTATCATGCACAGCTCTGCCCTGCTGCTAGATGTACCCACAAGCAACATGGGAGCTTTACACTTAAGACATCCTGCTTATATTAACAGCCACTCATGCATTAGGCAGGAAAAAAGGCCAAATGTCCCTCTAAGACTTGTGTCTAAAGACTAGAAATTGCCAGAGAAATGAGTTACTTCTACTAATCAACTTCAAAAGCCTATTTCCAATCCAAAATGTGTTTATTGCTCTCAGTTAATTATAGGTTAGGGTGGGCTTTCTTCTGAAATATCGATGGACTAAAAGATTATTCATTACACCAAATTAAACTAACATTAGAGAGAAATGCCTCCCTGATAAGTCACTGAATGATAAGTCACTGAATCATTTCAGGAAAGCAGCTGTATGTTCTGCTATATAGAAGGACAGGCAAGATGATCACAAGGATTATCTAGCCTTGGAGTAATTCATTAGAAGAAACAGGTGCACATCAAAGAGACTGACGTGCACAGTTGGGCTGGTAACAGAAACTGGTAACATTAATGGAGAAGGAATTAATGGAGTAAATCCAACATTCGAGCAAGAAGGGGAAGGCAGCAGGAGTAAGCCTGTGGTAAAGAGCACTGTGCCCTCTAAGATCCTAAGTCATCCACTTCACAAGCACCGTCTTAGACCAAAGGTACCTCTACAGTCACCTCCTCTACGGAGATGTGTCACTGTTGTACCCGGGACGGAGAGAAACGACACAGGCTCGAGGTCAGGAAAAGCGGAAAAGTGGAATTATTTATTAATATACAGAGTGGTTTATATCCACTAGCTTGCTTGAATGGCATAAGGTTATTGGTTCTTTGACCATCCACCTCCCAGAATGATTGGCTATATTCTACAACACCCATTTCAAAACAATTCTTCAGTTAGTAATAACAATACTGCAAAACATCTTGCACCTGCAAGATAAAGAAGTTAGTTTACAAAAACCTCTAACTGTTTTTCAGCCATCATCCATGTGAAAGTCCTCGCTTTCTCACGGATGCTGGCAGGATGCTGGAAAATCTCCCTGCAACCAAGCTTTCAGCATCCACACAGATGGGCCCTTCCATCCTTAGAGTTACACAGAAACTCATAAAGTAGGATACATTCAACTATTGGATCATCCTGAATTACAGAGGTCATCATCCATAGCCTCTAATCAACATCTCTGCCAACCAGGCTCTTCAAGGTGAAACTCCTTCTATCTCCCCCACTAAGAGGGGAGTTGAGTCTGTCTTTGCCAAAGTTGCTGCATCATGAGACAATTTTGGCCAGTTTTCCCAAGGTAATGAGCCCTAGAATCCATAAAGATCATTTTTGCAGAATTTTTATTGCAGAATAATTTAAATTTTGTAAGAATTTAATTCACCAGAGTGGAGAGTGGCCTGTGTTAATGACACACCACTGACCAAAACAGTGGCTGAACTAAACTGTTACACACTCTCCCTGCTCTCAGCCTGGCTCTGTACTTCCCAGTGAGCAGTAGGACTGAGCATTGTCAGAGCTGTAATTAAATCTGGAAACAGAGAAAGCTATGGAACAGAGAAGAAAGCTAGAGAAACACACAGCTCAATTTCATTCTTAATGGAACACGCACTGCTAAAGCAGCATCTATTTCAGTGTATTCACACAGGAAGCTGTTAATGTAACAATTTTTGTGGGTACAGAATTTCACAATCAGGACATTGGAGTCCCTTTTAAAAACTAGGAGTATGTAAATCCCTTAGACAAGATAATACAGAGACCAGATTTCATTTACAGGATATATTTTAATTTACTCCTGTGGTAATTTGGATGAGTCAAAAGTATCTTAAAATGCTTCTGAAATTCCATTTGCAAACCTCACAGAGTTCAAACCACTTCCCTTTAATACACTGGCCATTGCTCTTCTTTAATGTCATTATATTTAACGTTTCTGCTTTGTTTCGTTTAGCATTCATCTCAGTTATTGACAGCAGCCAAACTCAAGATGAAAGGAATTTTCTTTCTTCATTCCTGCTGTTTTAAACAAAACTAGCTAGAAGCACCATTTTTGCCTTTTACTTATAACTGCTGGCTGATAAAACAGAAACACATCCTAGGGGTACTTCATTATGTTATCTGCCCCCAGTTGTTTTTAAGACGATTAATGATTTGTTCACCAAAGCTATATAATAACTACAAAAGTTCTTTGATATTCCTAAACAACAATGATCTCCCTAATTTCTAAAAGCCTACTGTATAGACATGACTATGCAGACTGCTACAAAATTGCTTACAGACAAATCCTTAATAAAGGACTACAGAAGAACCACTGATTTCTATTTTATCTTGTTTGCATTTGGCTATATTACTTCTCGTTTGTTTAAAAGAAGCATTTTTAAATGATGGCTGCAACCCCTAAAGCTCTGTTTAATCAATCTT
This sequence comes from Eulacestoma nigropectus, assembly GCA_013397775.1. NCBI lineage: Eukaryota > Metazoa > Chordata > Aves > Passeriformes > Eulacestoma > Eulacestoma nigropectus. The sequence goes on from VZTE01006198.1 coordinate 4,583, forward strand.
AACTTTAACATATTCAAAGGCACTTAAGTACAGCATTTGCTAGTGTTGGCTAATTGAGCCTCCAGTTTCCTTCCTTTGTTCCTTCTATCATCTCAGATCATGGTAAAGCAGTAGACAGCAGCTGTGGGGGTGTGCTCTTACAGGGCATCCTCCTGGTCGCCCCAGAGACCCCCTCTTGTCAATCCCGACAGGGCTCTCCCCTGGATTGACGAATCAGAATCGGAGGGTGGATCTCTGGGCAGTTCCCAAGTTTAAGCCTCGTGCCTCCCCCAGAGCTAGCCATGCCTCTTCTTCCAGAACCCTCCAAGCCGCTCGGCACCCCCTAGGTGCATGCTGACTGTCTCCCCCTTGTTATCACCCCGTTGGTTGATTGTACCCTGGTTCCTCCCAGTTCCCCCTCTCCTATTGATTCTCGCCCTAAACTCCACCCGGTTTTCCTCACCTTAAAACCCTCGGCGCGGGTCCTCTCCAGGAGTTATCTCTTCCGCCCGGATCCGGCTAATAAAACCTGCTGTGGTCCAAGGAAGGATACCCCTCCTCGTTCGTTCTTTGTCTCCGGGGTCTTTGGGCTTTCACCACCTCCTCCTCTGCCCTGAGGAGAGCGTGCAGCTACCCACTTGTGCGAAGCCCCAGCAGCGGCGGCTGCGGAACCGAAGGGGCGGAACTCGTGGCTGCAGGCTGAATCCTGGGTCGACTGCCTAGCCCTGACAAAGGGGGTCTGGGGGCAGCTAGCCCCAGTCGCGGATCCAAGCAGCATTTTAAGAAGTATCTTAGAATTTCTTAAAATACAGCTACATCTTCATATTTACTGTGCACAAGCTTCCCATTACTCCCTGTTGCAGTGGTTCATCCCACCTTTGGTGTGAGTGACACCGAGTGGGTGGATTTCCCCACCCAGGATTCTGCCCCTGAGGGCGGATCCGAGGGGAAATCTGTGGCATAAGGCTTACACCGCTTGAATGCCGCTCACACCCCGTCTCCTCCCCTGTGCCGGAGCCTCCAGTGTCCCTGAGCTCGGACAGGTCAGCTTGTTTTAAAATTCCCTCCAGCTATATTGTTATTGGTTTGTTTCTCCCCTAGTATGTCTCTATTAGTTACTTGTCAAGTCTCATCATTTTCTAACCTTTGTTGTACCTCCCTCTCTCTGTAACCCTTCAAAGCCTGTGATCAGAGGGAGACAAAGGGTCTCTCTACTTGGCTTTCCTTCAAGCTTGTATCTCCCTGCTCCCTCAGGGCAGAGAAATAAAACTTGGACTGCAGCCACAGAGATTCCGACTCTTTCCTCTTTGCCTTCACTACTGCCTTTTAACAGCATTAACTTGCTTGCTGCAAACGGCTTTTCAGGCCAGAAGAACTGAGGCACGCAAACCTCAGTAACCTTGCACTGACACCGCTGTTCCTTGTGGGCATCGAACCCCAAGCCGTAGGCCGAGCCAGAGCCAGGCATGGCAGCGCGGCAACTCCCCTCTTCATGATATGGTAGCAGTGCAGATTATACTGAGGAGGAGGGACCAGACCTCATTTTTCCCTACAAGACCCATAGCCTCTGATCTTCCATACCTTCTTTCACCTTCTCAATACTCCCTTCTGCTTCAACCTCAGCTTTTAAGCGAGTTGCCAGAGTCATTGCTATCAATGGACGGTCTGAGATGCAGGTTGCAGACAGGCAAGCATGGCTATCACTTGCACTGTTATGTGCTGCAGCAGGCAGCCTGCTGCTCAAGGAACTGGCTTGGCTGAGGAGATGGTGTAGCAGCGACCAGTAGAGGCTGAATTATACTGCAGAGAAGTTGTGCACCAGAGAACTTTGCACCAAGCAAAAAGAGAAAAACCAGTTCTCACCCCAAACAGTTTATTTCTGTAACACAACAGGTGGATACAAACAGATGGGGAAGGAGGAGGGAATGAGAAGACACTCCGATCAGATCATCAGCATCCAAAGTGCTGTCAAGACTCTGGGAGGCAACCTGCCAAAAACAAACTTTAATGAGATTTTTAAGGGGGTGGATGCTTATTAATTTTAGACAAAAAATGTAAATATTAAGGGCTTACAAATCCAGTTCAGTTCAGAGAAGAAAATGCCATGCTACTGACTAAGAGGAACAGGATTGCCTCTCTGAAGTGGGCACCAAGCAGCATTTGTTGGCTTAATGATGTAGAAAGTTATCATGACAATGCAACCTGCAAACCCGATGCCCACATGCCTGTGCTGGCCTTCTCCAAAGGACTCTGGACAACCCTGATACCTTCTCATCCTCACATCTACATCTCCTCTGGAAACAAAACAACTACTCAGGCCAGGGGGACATTGCAGAGCTACCTGATATCCTACGTGTACCACAGACAGCTCCCTGATCGCTGTCCTTTATTCCTGTTGCTGTTCTATAGGCCAGTTCAAACAGCTCCAGGGTGGAGACTGGGGTTTTGTCACATGATTTTGGGAGTCAAATTTTCCAGATATATCACCGCACTGGGTGCCAACTCCCAGTTTGAAAAGTGATGCTTACAAACTTGATTCCCTTCAAAGACTGGAGGCATAATAGATGCCTAGATCTCTTTCCAAAAGATGAGATCTGGACTTTGTTTTATTTTTAAAGAAAGGTTTCCACTAGGCTTTCAGAAGATCAGGACTTTTTAGAATCTAGGGTCCTTCAAAATAGAATCTGTTGATTTAGAATATTAATAAATGTTAAGATTATTTTTCAACTGCAATTTTCAAATATAATTAAGATAATTTTTATTATAAATCCAGAGAGATATCTAACTTTTTTTTTTTTTTTTTTTTTCTGTTCAACACAAGGTCACCGTTACACACAAGAAGCAAGATAGATTTGGGGTACTGTTTGCTTAAGGGCTAATTCTCATTCCAAATAATGATTAACACGAGATCAAAAAAGGGTGAGGTGAATGGAGTAAAACAATTAAAAGATAAAATACAAATGGAAAACAAAAAGCATTTGTAGCCAAATGAATATACACCAAGTGACCAATGGTTTCAGGGGATTAGACTCTCATGGTAATAATTACATATAAGTAATCAGTAATTGCATATATTCATTATTCAGCTGAAATTAAATAAGAGAACACACAAGTCTTCCACAATGGACATTCAGTTTAGATAAATTGCACTATGCAGAAACTTGGTAACAATGAATGCCCATTTGCAAGGTGGTTTTGCTACCTTTAGTAGTCTGAACATTATTTTTGAGCACAGTTAGGATCAAGCATGGTTTGACCTGAGTATTTTGCAGCTCTGAAAATTCTTGGGAAAAAAGATATTTATTAGATGTGGACACAGATACCCTTTTTTCATGCAAATTAATTCATTTTCAAGCCTAGCACACACGCTCAGGTTTACACAGTGCAGCTCAGAGCCATCAGCTCAGTTTTAGGTTCCTAAGTCGCTCATTTTCACAGAAGTGGCCTGGAATTTGCTTTAGAAGCCTGTTCCACAGCATGACTAATCTGAAGGGGCTGCAGTTGTGCAACCATAGATTAATTAACATGGTGTACTCTGTGACTGACACTTTCAATTCTAGATTGACCACAAACAGAGAGCTGTTTTCTTCCTTAAACTAAAGATATATTGCATCCTTACCATACTATTCATTCATCCTCTTGACCGCTATGCTCTAGAAAGAAGTGCCGCAGTCAGCTCAGCTCTATCTCTTTCATGGCAACTCCTTCAGGGAAACACCTACACACACAGCTCCAAGCTTCACTGGACCTCACAGACTAAATAAATAAATAAATTTGGATGTTAGATGTTTAAAGAAAATAAAAGTGCTACAGAAAGTCATATAAGTGGTTCATCAGACAAACTCACTCCTCTTGTGTCAGAAAAGAATGGAGGGCATCTTTACACTTGTGTTTGGGAGAGGTTAAACTACCTGCCAAGACTTTTGTCACTGAACACTAGAAATACTCAAATTCTACCTGGACAGAAGACTGTGTTGAATATGGCATTAGTACATCCTGCTTAGAGCAGGAACTAGAAGCAGTGGTCCATACTTGGGATGAAACTTGAAATATATCAACATGAGAAATAAAATTGGAAATTTCAAAAATGTCTCTCAGTGCCCCTCACTTCCTACTGACAGATGTTTCTTGATACAACTCCAGCTCACTGGGTACTTGTGGTGCACAGCAAAGAACCAAACACCACAGAGAACTCAGGCTAGGGGAGAATGAGGGCATCAGGCAGGTACAAACTACAGCTCTTCTGAGCAGAATTGCTGAACCCACATATTGACTTTTTTCTTAATACATAATTCCTTTATGAAAAAAATGTATTACCCTAAAAGTCAAAGCTTTTTATCAAAATGCTACTTTCTTAGAAATTTTTCAGTCAATTTCAAGGATGGGAAAAGACAGTAAGAGCCTATTCACAGCATGATTTTCAATGCGGTCCCCTTCAGCCTGTGGCTTATGCACTCTCAGCCAAGGCAAGGCTATAATTAGTCTGTACTGCAGCTAAGCAGGAGAGTCCACAAAGCTACTAAATACTTCTCATCTGAGGGAAAGTAACATCCAAATGCCCACAGAATCACAGATTGAATTTTGTGAGCAAACACTGAGAACCTACAGATGGTTTACAGTACAACCCAGTCAGCAACTCAAATCCAAACTGGACCAAACCCCCTGCTCATTCGTTCTAGTAGAAAACAGAAAGCATATTTACTGGTTGAAGGTAGAAACAGAAGCGGGAACCTACTGCCACTATCTGCTGTCAGCAGCAGGAAGAGGCTGGAGCAGGAGGTTGGCAATGAATACTCCAGGCAGGAGAAATGGCAGCAGGTAAAGGAGGCAGAACTGTCAATAGCAGACACAGGTACAAGAAAGGCTGTCTTGAACAAACCCAAAATAATTTCCTTACTTTTCATGTAAGAACACCATCAAATACAAAATAAAAAAATGTATAATTTTCATTTTTCTGACATTCTATGACATCCTGCCCTGTTCCTGGCACTTGTTTGCATATGCCTCATCAGAGCAGACTGGGGCATGACACTCTGATGCATCATTAGAAAGGACAAAATCTGCTGAGTACAAAAATGTCACCAGCACAAGACATGTCCCCTCCTCTCTCTTCTTGATCAAATGACAACAAAACTAGAGCTTTGTTTTTTCATCAAATTGGGCCAAGAGAAGGAAAACTATAGTGATAATCCATGACATCATTAAAAGTCATGTTTTAGCAACATAATATAACACAGAAAGTGTTACAAAAGAGTGCAGACTTGGGGAAAGACTGAGGAGTGTGGTAGAGGAGTATAAGACACATATATACATGTCAGCCATTCAGGTAAGTTACCTGTGGTGCCATTTCTTCACAAAGAGTCTCCTGTCTTCTCCCTCCGTATCAAACTATATCATGCCATCTCACCTCTGAGCTTGCCCCTTCTCTTCCCCTCAGTCAGTCCTCTTCAGAGCCCTCTTCAGAGAGGTGCACATGGTGCTTACTAAGCCCATAGCAACTTCTGTTTTCTATCCCGTCTTTGCTCTTTCCTTATCTGTTTTCTAACCCATCTTTGCTCTTTCCTTACAGTTCCTTTCAGCTGTTTTTGGCATTTTCTAGTCTCTCCTCTTAGAACACCAGCATGATTCAGTCCGTCCCATTTTAAAGCACCTAACCTTCAACTATAATTGGGTCTCCCACTTCATTTCCTAATACACTTCTTGCCTATTTCTATCCCTTATTGGCATTTTTCTAAATTTGTTCTAATGAAGACGAATGACAGTCTTAGATCTCAGAAACACCACTGCTCTGTCCAATACTTGCATCATACATGACCATGCTGATACTCTCGAAGTTCCATCTTTTAGCAATCCTTCTTCTCCTCTCACTTTTTGAGGTAAATCTTTGACATTATCTTAGGTGGATTATCCTCATAAATTCTGGCAAGGGTCCACAGACACAATGTCTTTGGCCTTCATTTTTCCCTCCCATAGCTCTTTCCCAGCTGCAAGCTTACAGTTTGTCAGCAGAGAGGGGATATGAGTCAGAGATCCAGTCCTCTGCTGTTTGGTTCAACAAAAGAAATTTATCTGCATTCAGAAGTCTTTGGCCAGCTTTGACTCTTGTCTGAACACTCTGGCATAATTTATTCAAATCAGCACAGGGTGATTATATTCAGAAATACAAATAAAGACTCTTAACTACAGATAAATGGTATAATGGTAACTTTACGAGATTACAAAAATGCCAGTAAAAATTTGTTGATGGAATAAGCAGTAGTGTGAATCAGCACCTGAGTGATAGCAAATTTTCAAAAAATCTGGAGTGCTGCTTCCTGCTATGAATAATAGCTAGTAGGAGGGTGCAAGGAAGGACTATTCTCAACATCTCAATTCCAGCCTTAGCAGCAGACAAAATTATCCAGTGTCTCAATGTACAATTTCCTGTGCATCATAATATAAAATCATTGAACAAAATCTTCCCTACTTGACTGTCACTTTAATAAAAACTACAACTTCAGAAAAACCCATCATCTTAATTTGTCTTAAGACATGTTTCAGTGGCTTTAACTGAAAGAGCAAAAGCAAAACAAAAAGCACCATGACAGAGTTAAAAACTGCTCAGGCTATGAAGCCTCCTACAATGAGGGTCTCATCCTCACCTAGAGCAGATGTTGTCCATTCTGGGGAATGAGCCACAAAATCATTGACAACACATCCCTAACCATGGAATGATAGAAAAATAATTTAAGACACAGCTTCTCTGACTCTGCAAAGTAAAGGAAGTTCTCTTTGTTAGACTTAGAAGAAAATACAGATACCTGTACTTTTGTTAAGCACTCCTATATCAAAACCAAGATGAAATATATTTTGTGAAGATGTACAGTGATGGAAAACCCTTGTAATCCATTTACTAATGTTATCAGAGAAAATGGATAACTGAAACTGCATCTCTAGATGTTCTAGAAAGCACTAAGAGCAACTACAAAGTCTGGAAGCGTAGGGTAATATTCTCAAAAAATCAGGTTGTAACTCCAAATTAATTCATGGCAAGGTACTGGCCCGCTATTACTGGGAGTTGTTCTCTCCCAATTTCTCCAAGAGACAGAATGTGACATGAGTACAGGACTGCAAAATATGCACCTTCAAACTCTGATCCATGGGCAGATAGTCCTTTGCAGTTTTACCTGGGAATGTACTGTATGCTTTGGGGATGACACTGTCAGAACCAGCCTTTCCCACACTGGCACACCTCCTGTAGCACCTCCTGTAGCACCTCCTGTAGCTAAATATGAGCTCAGAGAGGCTGCACTTTAGCTACTTGAAAGCTCACAACAAAGCAATGGCAATGATAAAGAAATGATTTGTCGAATTTTCTTTTCACTTTCTATTGCTACAACCGGCAATCACTCCAAACTTGGAAACATTCCTCACTGGCAATAAATTGCAATTTCAGACCAGCTTCACCACTGACATAATAGAGCACTGCTTGCATTTTGGTCTTTTTGGTTAACAGCACATCTTCATTTTCCTCCAAGATATCCCAAAAATACTTCATGCTTTCTTGCCAATGGGATTATTATGAAAAATCAAAATAATTTTTACTTGGGTTCCACAATACTCCAGATGTGAAATAAGCCAGGAACTTACATGAGAAAAATACAAAACTACTCATTTAATTCAGCCACACAACAGAATACCTAGGTAACATTTAATTGTTACTTACATTATACGAAGCATTAAAGATATTTTTAACAGTCACTGATTCATTCGATTTCTTCTGGATTCAATGCTGAAGAACATGAGAGGTTTGAAAGTGATGCTACCATCAAGATTTCAGGCTTCTTTACGAATTTGTTTTTCTAGAGAGTAGGCTATGTAAGTCTACACATTCAATAGAAACTCCCACAAGTCAGTCTTGCATGCAGACTCTGAAAATCATGGTTTAAGAGAGCCTGAATAAAGTCTGGAGCAGTCACACAGACTCCCATGCTCCATTCATTACTTCATTAGTATCGTAGCCACAGCCTAAGAATTCATATAAAGAAGCTGTCAAAGGAATTTGTGTCAATTATCCCTTCTTTTCTTTTTCCAGCACTAAGACTCCAAGAGAAAGGACCTGAACCATATCTCCTGAGAGCTCATTCCTGTTCCCATTTCAAGAGTAAGGTATTTTTAGTTGTCTTCATGGAAGCTGAGCTAGATTCAGTCCACTCTTATTTTCCTCTCCCTGTTGGTCATCTGGCAGCTCACTTAACCTCTCAAAAGCCCCCAGCACATGGTGAAGGGGCAATGTTGCCTTTCTGAGTAAAGCCTCTCAACACTCCGATGGACCTGTGAAAACATATCTCATCACAAATGGCTCATTCTGTCATGTACCAGAGTGGCATCTCACATTTTAGAATAGAACAGACTGTTGCAGATGGAAGAGATCTACGATGATCATCTAGTCTGACCAATTTAGGGTTGACCAAAAGTTAAAGCATGCTCCAACTGCCTCTTAAACACTGACAGGCTTAGAGAATCAATCACCTCTCTGGGAAGCCTGTTTCAGTTCTTGATTACCCTCTCAGTAAAGACATGCTTCCTAATCTTGACTGAACTGTATAAACTTGGTGCTGTCCAGAGATTTGAATGTTCTGATATGCTTACACATCTGCTAGCTTTAAAATATGTTTTCAAAGACACCTCAAAACATCCCTTCAAAATGCAAGAGATTTAAACAGATCATAGCAAATTCAAAAAATTATGAACACAGAAATGCCTCAGGGCAGAACACAGCCATGTCCTCAGCTGCTTGTCTAGGACTTTGTAATAGCAGGAGAAAGGCAAGTCAGAAGCATAGCAACACTTCAGCACGTGAAGAACAGAAATGCCTCTCCCTCTGTACCTGAGCTACACTAAGAGGAAGGACTGTTTAAACACCGAAGTTGGCTCAGATGCACAACATTCTGAAAGTGATCTGAGCCCTCTAGTGATGGAGAAAAATAGTGAACTGGCCACTCCTTCAAGTAAGAAAAAGTTTCTCATTAGACTTAAAGCAATGATAACACTTTGCCAACCCTGGCATCTTCCTTATACTGAAACTTAAGTTAACAATACAGCTGAGCCATACATGAATAGTGCAGAATTTATTAAGTACTCTTCATCCATTTTATTTTGATCTTAGACAGTATTTCCTTTATGGGAAGTGCTATGACCCTAGTACTACACTAACTATGAAATCCACTAATAGATTATGAATTGTTAGCTCTTTTCCAATGATATTCTATGTCATCTCCCATGAGCAAAATTTTTCAAAAGGAACAAACTAACTGAAGATGAGAGCTGACCACAAAGACTTAAAAACACTGTTAACACATAGATTAACAACCCGATATTTTCTTCTCTCCCCATTTTCCAGCTCATATAACTGACCTTACACTCACAGTATTGATCTCAGCCAAAATGAAGCAGGGTGGTTGCATTTTCAATGTTTTGAGCAAACAACCCTCCCTCCACACACTTCTATCAATCTTCAGCATTATACATCACCTCAGATAAAAACATATGGTAAATTCTGCTCTGTAGGAAAGACTGTTGGTTTAGGGTGGCCCAGTCAGCATTCATGGGCACAAATCAACTTTGGGAGCCCAGCGACCCAGAGGGGCACAGCTGGACACCCAGCCTGGCCACCACTGAGCCACAGCAAGCCATGCCTGCCACGGAGACACCTCTGCAGCATCCGCCATCCCAGTTACATTTGCAAGTCTGTGGAAGGGACCCCAAGAAGATGTTCTAATGCTTGTTGAGTGGTCTCATTTCTCATGGTAACCACCACACCAGGCTTTTGAGAACCATATTTTAAGCCTGATGTACAACTTAAGGCTGTGATTTTTCCAAAGGTAGGAAAATCCATTTTCTTTTACTGCAGAGAGCCCAGCTCATGAATACTCCCTTTAGAAAACCTGCTTCTTGAAAACAAGTTTTCAGGTACAGCTCCTTGGTGAAAAACCCTGCTTCATGCCTGGGAAGAGGGTGCTTTGTCTCACACCCAGGCCCCCCACTAAGTGCCTCCAAAATTAGTATTAGCTGAAGACTTTTTAGCAACTCAGTTTTGGAGTCAAGTACCTACTGCTGAAGTCTCACTTAAGCATTCCTTTTAATCCATACCAAAGTGATTAGCAGCACACATTTGAAGAGAAGTCAGCAGACTCCCACTGCAGAGAATTCTGAAAATCCCTGTGTGAGACCTCAAAAAGAGACAAGATAAAAATACGTGAGATAAGGGGGGAAAAAAATTTTGGACCATCAAACATTGCTAGCAACAACTTAATTAATACAGGAATAACAATTAAGATTAAATTTAGATACACAGATGTAGAACTTGTGGTGATATTCTTAGTTAATTCACAGAATACAAATAAAATAGGTGTGTCCCAGAAATTTTTATGAGTACAAGGATACTGACCCTTTGAATTACTTTGCATTATTTGAAGACTAACCTATGTAAAACAGGCTTTGGTTAGACACTCAAAAATGTCATTTTGCATTCTTTTTAGAGCACCCCAGAGGACAACTTCATGTGTGTAAACAAACACTCCTGGATAGTCCTTGCTGATACTAATAGGAGTCCCCATTAACCACCTGGAAAAAGAGTGATTACCTATTTAGACTACATCTCATTAATTAGCAGCACTGCTAATATAAACAGTTAAATGCTAAGCGCTAAAACCAAAACAAAAATAATAAAAGCAAACAAAAAAGGAAGAAGGTGACCAGCATGTGAGAGGGACTGTAAGCTGTGCCTGTTACCACAAAGAAGTGCTGCAACAAAATAGGACATTAAATTAGTTTCAAGAGACTGCAGTGGTGCATGAAATTATTTCTTATGGCGTGCTTTATAGATCCATCCCCTGTGGGAATGCAAACCTCAAACAGAGATAGCCACAGAAAAAGGGCTGTTCACAGGGGTTGCTTAAATGAAGATGCCTGAAGACACAGGGCATGTGAATTTCACTAACAGCTTTACTCCTGAAACACCAGTTTAAAATACCAATAGTGGTCGAGTTTAGATCACCTTCCATGAATAATTGTCTGGATTACTTTTCTGCAGAACTGAGTTCATGGCTAGATTTCCAATATTATTAGAACTTCAAATCTTTTTCCATACTGCTATTGCACTGATGGATCAAGCAAAACAGTATTTTCTCCACAGCCATAAAGTAGTAGCAAAATGAAAGCCCATCAAGAAGCAAAGAACGTATTAAACCCACCTCCTAGCAAGCATTATGAATGAAGTTTTTTATATTGTCTTATTAGAAGAAAACCTGCACCTTTGCCTTCTTCTGGATGCCAGCTGCTCTCACTGCATAAGCAATGTACTTTGGGGAGAAGTAGGCAGCTGCTTACAGGAACAGTCTCTGCTGAGGTTTGGACAGTGACTACCACCAATAATTTCTGCAACAGCTGAATCCCAACTTATAGGACCAGGTAAAGCTGCAAGCCCCAGGGGTGACTGCAGGGACAAGCAAAGTGATTCAGGCCAGGGGAGACAGGTTCCACCTTCCACAAGCTGCAGCCTCACCCACAAAAGTCTGAGGTTTCTTCTTACTCTCTACTGTTAGGATGGTAACAAGTCCCAAACACAAAGCTGGCAGGAGAGATGGGGATTGCAGGGTGGCAGCACCCCCTCACCTTGAAAACAAGTGAATGCAGCCAGCAATATGGAGCAGACCTGTGCAGGTACCTTTGATGGCACAGGGCTTTGATGGCTCAAGCTTACACACATCCGGATGCCCGCACACCTGGTACAAGCACACTCTTACCTCTACTGCTGGCCTGACCCCTTGGTGTGCCAACATCTAGTTTTCTACAATTTTCCAGTATTGCGATTGCCAGGCAGTAATTGATACCATTCTCCTCATTAGAGCCAGTTTCAGCAGTGCCATGTACTGTCCTTTTTCACTGCCATTCCCAGATATGAACAAGACCTTTTTGACACATGTAAAGATAACATCCCAAATAACCGGATATTAATAACTACTATTTCTAGGATTGGTTGTCAACATTTAAGAAGAAACGTGACTCATCAAATAAAGCAGGAAGAGAGAGTTTAAGCTTTTCTCCAAACAAAGTCAACTGTGCTGGCAGATAACCCAAGATACCCTCCTTTTTTCCTAATTTTCCAATTCAATAGAAGGTTAAAAGTGCCTGCGGGACAGCTGTTGATCAAATTTAAATCAAAGCAACAAACAAGAGATATAGAGAAGAATGACATCACACAGGCCTACCACATCAGGAGCTCAAATTTCACATTCTCCCTTGAGGCCTCACATAAATTCTGTCCAGTTCATAATTACTGGCGGAGTAATGATCCTAGCTGACCTGATGTCACTTCTCTGTGTAGAAATTGTATTATCTCAGTGAAGCTAAGGCCACTCCAAGGAGGAAGATATACAAATGGGATCTATGCAGGTAGAGTAAAAGTTAGATCAAGGGCAGCCCTAAGGCCAAGCTTAAATAGATGTTTTGATGCCCCGTGTTGTTGCACGGCCGAGTAGAAGTAGGGCACAGCAGTAGCCTAAGGGTTGGGTAGCTGAGGGGGTTCAGTCCAGGTAATCCTTTGGGCAAGAAACTTGTTTGACTAGATTAGGAAACAAGCCAGCAGAGCTTTACCATCTTCTCACAGTCAGTCAGAAATTGTCCAACAGCAAAGAGAGTCCAGGGAAAAAGACTTCCCAAATGTGAAACCAACTATAGGCAGAGCTGAAGGCTCTTTGTAGCACCACAGACACACATGGGGTGCTCTGAAATGTAATGTACATTTTGGAATGCACGTTCAGTCTGATGAAGACTCAGGATTTGGGCCATATAGGACTGCCTTGTCAAATCTACAAAAACTAAGTGCTAAAAGGTGAAATTCAGGATTAAATCCACCTGTTAATGCAGATAAAGCTGATGACTCAAATCACAGGATTGTAAAGCGATGAAATAAGAGAGGCACCAGTTGCACTAATCTCCTTGCAGACTCTTATCTGCTTAAATTGATGTATGAAAACACAACAATCTCCAGCAAGGCTAGAACTTGGGAGGCCTTTCACCATTACATTTCATTTAAAAGCTTTATAACGCTAATTAATAAACTCATCCAGTTAATTACACTACATTATTGAGATAAACCTCTTGTTTGCCAAGGAAGGTCTAGGAAGATAGCAGTATTAAGTGACAAGCATGAGATGTCAGGAATAAGGACAACTCTCGTTTTAATTAAAAGAAAAGTAGTTTATTATAATAAATTAATTTGGAAAAATACAAAGTCCAAATTTCTCAATTAAATTAGAAAAACTGGGATCGCAGGATCGGAGACACTTGAAGCCGAGCAGGCTATTTACCCAGGACAGAGATCTGCAGCACTGGGTTTGCCTCAGCCACTCCGAAGCAAAAAAAGTCTTTAAGCAATGTCTCTGAAAAGAGATAAAGGCCTTTGACCGCAGCGCTGGGCTTCCCCAACGGCTGATCTGAAGGTAAAAAGCCCCTCCTGTCTTCTGTCAGGGGGTTTTATACACTCTTGGTCCCTCCCATAACTGCCCACTGTCCGGCCCCCATGGTCCAGGGTGATTGGTGGTGTTCTGGAGTGAGGTAATGGTCATCAGCCAATGGCTCACTTGCTGCTAGGGGGCAGTCTCTTAGTGATGTCATCTTGCTTCAATGGCGGGAAAAGTCCTCATTAAAATTCCAGGTTGCCATGGAGCCCAGTGGCACGGTAACGGTTATGGACTAAAAATAGTTCTTGGCCACTTATGAAGGTCTGCTTCCCTGCAAAACTCTGAACTCAGATAGGAATTAACTGGAGTTTAATACATCTTTAAAATAGTAAATAAATTTATAATCATTCCTAAAACATTATGGAACTTCTAAAGAAGAGTACAACAACCTTTGCAATTAACATGGGAGAGGAATGGAAGGTCCAAATAAAATGTATTACAAACAAAGTACGTCTTACTAGTGTAGAACTCAAACTTAGGTTAGAAATGGCATTTATTGCTAACTCAACTTGTTTTGAGGGAAGGATAGAAAGGTGCCCCTACTCGAAAGAAAAAGTACAGACAGGCAACAGAATATTATAAAATTCTGGATATCAAATTAATATGGTGAACTTAAAATTTAACAACTCTGATAACTAAAAGGGTATTGGACTTGTGAAATTATTGGAAATAGAGGTTCAACAGAGAGCAATGTAGAAAGTTCCTAATGAGAAGGTACTTAACAAATAACTTAATAACTTAAGTAGCTTAATAACTTCTAACCTGGTCACGGGATAATTTGAATATGCAAAAAGCCAAAAGTCTAATTCTATAAATGGCAGATGTTGGTGACTTTTGTAGCCTGTCTGCTGAGTTCAAGGGCAGATGAGGTGGTGTAGTAGATTCAGGACNCGGGGGAGTCTCCGCTCCACCAACAGTGCGCACTATCTCCTATACAATCCCGGGTTATATACTTTTAGTTTCTTACATATATGGTTCTTCCGGGGTGCTCTGCGCTTCCACGGCTTATTGCTAGGGGGTCGTTTTCTGCCTCTTGGTGGTCTTGAGGATGAAGGCTCATCATCTTCCTGGGTGTCTTCTACTTGCCCTTCGTAGCTTGTTATATAACTTGGCGTTACTTCGTACATTGTTTGTTCTACCGGATACTTGTGGTTTATTTTACATGCACAAAAAGTGAAGGCAGTGTCAAAGCAACAAAACTTCAATACTTTAAGCAAGCCTGTAGTTTGTCTTACATGTCTGTGAGCAAGATTTAATGAATACATGTTTGTGAGCAAGATTTAATGAATACAGAATACATGTTTGTGAGCAAGATTTAATGAACAAACAGATTTTACTTATCATAGCCTGATTTTATAAATGACATGAGCGATTAATTTATAAAATATTTCTTAATGTCTGACAAACTTTTAGACACTAAGACTTGCTAGGCAGTGACTCAAATTGAGCTCAGCTTGGACATTTGCCAGGTAAAGGGTCCCTATTATCTAACAGCCCTTTTTCCAAATTGGAACTAGATGAGATTCAATTCTTTCAGTGAAGCACAGAAAACTTTTGCTGAGCACAGTTGATTAAATAAGTTTTTCTAAATAGTTTTGTATTCTGAGTACTTTCTTCATTTGCATGTGGCCAATGACTTACAGAAGAGTAAGCACATGTTTCCTGGCATATCTTGCCAGGAAAGTGGGAAGGAGACAACTTGTGATAGGGCCTGAACCTACCTGCATTTAAACCTATTGCAAAACTCAAAAATTCAGTGGAAAAGTTTAGACTAATCAACCTCCCATTCACCACAAACACAGATGAACACAAAGGATACTGGCAGAAAATTATTTGTATGTTACTACTGCCCCCAGGAACTCAATGCTGCTAATGCTGGATATCCTATAGCACACACACAAAGCTCATAAAATGCATAACAAAACACATTAAATGACTCCACTAATGACTCTGTCCCTGAACAGTCTCACAACTTTTTTTTTAAATTCAAGCCAACTGTTGAAGTTGTCCATATAGATGTCATTCAGAGGACCTGGGAGAGATTTCATTTTTGCTATTGCTAAAGAGAAAACTTCTGAGCCTCTCAGTGACATTGGAGAGGAAAGTAGAATCATTCTAGTGGTACTTCAGTATTTCACAAAAAGTTAAAACCTGATGGTATTCTGCAAAAAAAAAGTGGGAAAGTAATTACTAACATATTTTTAATTAGGAATTTGACCAAAATGTTATACAGCATATAGTATTAGTCAACATTAATAATTTTTTCATTATAGCAGGTTGTTCTCTAAGATGTTTAATTTACAGCATTTTTGACAGCACTGAGAGCAGGTCTAGTACCAAAAATGGTACTGCTTATGTTGGAGGGAAACATCAAGTGCAGGTTTTGTTTGTTTTAAAATATTTGCTTCCAGGCAAAAGGAAATTCTTCACATCTTACACTGCTCCTTGCAAGAATGGATGGCAATACTTCTCCTTCCATAACTGAGTCTGCATATAAGAACTTAATCCTGAAAGGACTGACCTCAACTCTCAGGTTTTCACCCTGGAAAGAGACTCTTTGCATTTATTTATTTAAAACAAACAACCAAAACCTCAGAAACCAAAGCAAGAAAGCTGACAAAATGTGACGTGAAAACCAATGAAAAATACCTGCTTATACAATTGTTTACACAGAATTTTTTATACAACTGTGTAAAAAACCCTATTAATGTTATTTAGAAATGTATGTTGAGACAGAGGAATGCTGAGCAAGTTCATACAACAGGTAAGCATTAGGATTTAGATAATCAATGAACATCAGCCTCCATTCAAAATCTAGGTTAGCATTAGCAAAGACCAAGGAAACCTTTTTATAATACTGTTACGTAAGATGTGATGTATCCCTCAAGAAATCATGGGTTTTTTTCTTCATGACAAGCTCTATCCTTCTGAGGTGAAGGTGATAAATTAGTTAAAAGCACAAAGCAGCTAGAGAACTGAAAGACGTAAGCTTCTTCAAGAAGCTGTGAATCTTCAAGAAGCTGTGTTAGAGCCTGTGCCAGCAGTTCTTGACAAACACAAGCACAATTAACCAAAGTGAGTCTGCAAAACTCTGCAGGGAAGACAAAAAGGGGCAGGGAGATAAGGAGATGGGAAATACTCATCAGATCTCATGTCTGAACTATGAGACAGCACAAAACAGGTGGTCATGTAGCAGAGAGGAAAAAACAAGATTATTGAGCAAAAGAGAGTACAAGAATAGATGGTAAATGGATATAGAAACATTGCAACAAAAAACAGGCTGGTGAAGGTACAGATCTTTTCAAAACCCTCAGGATGTATCAGAGAGAACATCAGGAAACAAGGTAGCTATGTGATTGGATGCCCAAGATGAAAGCAAAGCTATAAGGAGGAGATAGGTGATAGGACAACAGCAGATGTTCTCCTTTAAGGATAGTCATGACAGAGATGGCATGTCACTGAAAACACTGTTGGGAGGGCTCTGGTTTGGTTGCAGGGGCGGATGCATGTGCATGTGTGTTGACAGGCTTACTTAGACTCCCCTTGGTAATCATATCATGGTATCAAGAAAGAATGGTAGGAGGAACAAACACAACAGCTCTCTGCATATTCTTGAGTTATTAGTGCAAAGAGAGAACTTTGCAGAGCTCAGTAGTAATTACTTGGCATAAAGGGGGAAAGAATCATGCAGCTGTAAAATAACCCCAAAACAACAAAACAAAAACCAAACACACAGCACTAAACAGCCTCCCAACTAGCAAGGTTACAAACCCTTGGTATTGCTGATCCTAGAAGTGGTAACACCCAAACACAGGCTGAGGGAAACACATTATTAGAAAGAACTTTATCAGAAAGGCGCAGCATGAAGTAGGAACAAAAGAAATAGAAGAGCACTGAAAACATGCAATTTCACCATCATCTATCAGTGCTGATGCCCTCATGGCCCTCCCCATGACCCTCTCCTTTCCTTCTGGTGGATATCTTTTAAGCCAACACCTTCCCCACAAAAGCACAAGCAAAGAACACCGTGCAAGAAACTCCCCAGACTACATTTTGCATTACAAAAGCCAGGATATTTGTGCACAGCTTAACTCTGGGCATCTTCTGCTCCCAGGCAGAGGAGACTCCATCTGCCTCTGGGGTCCCATGTCACCACAGCACTGCATGACCTCCAGGAGCCGTAGGAGGGAGCAAAGAGCCTCACGTTAGCTGGACCTGGTGTCTCCAATTGCTCTGGGACTCTGCTGTGCCCTGTATGGGCACCCTATATTGGCTACACCCCATGCAGCAATGCAGCAGGTCAGAGTGGGTTACACAGCCTGTGGCTGGTCACATTTCACCATGTTCCTTAAACAAACCTTGTTTGGTGAAATCCTGCTCCCACAAACAAAAGCAAGTTTGGCTTTTGTGTTAAACAGCTGCCTGTGCTTAAAACTCTGCCCATTTATGGTAATAATGCAAATAGTGAACCAACGTGAAAGGGTTAAATTACAAAAGCCAACTAAGTATCAACTGTTTGCTCTTTCCTTGCTAACCTCCTCTCTTGCTGCTGCCCCTGCTCCTGAGCCTGGGGACCCACCATGGGTCCATGCTCCAAATGTGCAAGATGCCAGTGCTATGGCAATACAGAATACAAGATGATGGCCAAAACTTGCAAGGTTCATATAGACAGAGGAGGGTTTGATCATCCAAGGAAGGCCAGGAAGCTTTTCAGAAGGTGGAGTGAAACTAAATCACAACATAAAATCAAAAAAACACTGAAAGACTCCAAGCCCATTTGTTCTGAATTTGAGATAAATCAACAGATTCTGGAAACTTTCCTGAGAAATACCACGAGTCACTTTTTGCCTGCAAGCAGCCAGCCCTCAACCCTTGTACATCTTGGAAAGCTGAGTAGAGGCCACTAGTGTCTCCAGCCCAAACCCAACAATAAAAGCAGCAACAAATAAATAATCCTAAATGGAGGGACAGATAGCAGAGGGAGACATACATCCTTGTGGGCCTTCTCTGTTGCCCTTTAGTCTCCTTCATTTTCAAAGGACAGGATTTTCAAAGCAGTGTTATTTCAAAAGCAACAGTTACTAGAGAGTCTGCACTAATTGGATAATGCCTCTCCATAGGTTTTCCAACACTGACATTATTAGTATATTATTAGTTAGTATTCCTCTTAACCTTTTAATATCATAAAGCAAGCATAAGCTCTAAAGTGAGACCAAATAAAATACCCATCAAACTAGTAATTTCATCTAGTGCACTGCAGTGCACTACCAATACTGCAGTATGTTTTTCCCTGACAAAGAAATCACAAATATCAAGGGATTTACTGAGAAACAAAACAAAAGTGAAGCAAGTAAGGATGAGAGGGAAGAGGATGGTAGACAAAATTTTTAGAGCACTGCTGACCCTCCTCTATGCAGGAGTCCCCTCTGTCAGTTCTACGTGTGCTCTGCAGACAGGTCACAGCATGAGTCCATCATCTAGCATGCAGCTGTGTGATCTTCTGTTATCCAGAGGCAAAATTTTAGATCTAATCAGCATTGCCTATCTTACAGAAATAATGAGAAAGAGTATGCCCGTTCCATAACTGAATGTCGTTCTGCAGTAGCTTCATTAGTCAATCTTATCTTCAGAATCATAAATCAGAGAGACAGATGTATAGCCTGGGAAAATTTACATTTTCCTCAAAGAAAACATGGCAAAACAGAGACTACTCAGCACTGCCTGCTCTCAGAAGCCAGAACTATAAATATGCTACCAGCAGCACTGAAGATGATTTGAGTTTACTTTGTACAGAGATCAACTGCAGCAAAGAACATTTTGCTGGAGTTCTAGGGCCAGCCATTTTCTTGATAACCAATAAATTAAAATGTCCTTTCTGACAGCCACTGCACAGACTTCTCAGCAAGGAAATGTTTGTTTTTAACTTAATTTATTTCCTAGGCTCACGGGGGAAGGAGAAAGAGAACTTCTAGCTTTAAATGTTCTGTATAGCATGCTGGTAAATTTATATTGACTGGTAGAAATGCATTATGGTCAGTGTTCCTCCACTGTTAGTTGCAGGTGTCTTCAGATCTACAAACATTCTGTCACATGTCTTTCCCAGTGGCTCATAAAAGGAGAACTGCTCCATTAAATACAAGCAAGCTTTTCTAGCCTCAAGTTAACTTGAGAAATCCAATATTATCTGTGCCTATACATTTAACACAGACATTGTAATGTTGGACAAATATGTTAAGTGTTTTTTAAAAAAACTAAAGCACCAAAACAACAGCAGTAAAAAACCCCCACCAGTTTTTAATAAAGCTCTTGCTCATCAATTATGTGCTAGAGCACTACTCCGCAGCAAATTTTCTGAACAAGAGTACAAATAGGTCTCGGATTTTTCTTGAGTTTATAGTTATAGAATTACCAGAATGCCTAAAGCAAAGAAAAAATAATGCACCAGCTAAGAAAGCTTTTCTTGATTTAGAAAGAAAAGACAGGCCATGTAGTCACTACAGAGCTTTTTTGCAGGGTTCATCAAAGGTGCACGACAAATAAGCAAACCCAAGAGCCACAAAAGTGCCTTCACCATGAACGCCCTTCAGATCCTCCAGTGAACAGGACCTCCACAGGCAAAAAGATTTATTTCTGCTCACTGAAATAGACCTACAGCATTTTCAGTAGAATATATTTTAAACAGGCATAAGTTCTTAATTTCTTTTTCAATCCTGCATGTCAGGGGATCAAACATTGGATTATTTTGTGGAAACTCTTCCCTCAGTCTACACTCCAGCCAAACTGTCAGTCTCTTTAGGTGCTCTCTTTAGGATTTGCCTAATCTAATACAGGCATGTGGAAATTTGTTGTCTATGTATTAGCTTGTCACCTTAGACTATCTTTATCATCAAGAGGGAGAAACAGGCATCTTCAGAGGGAAATTCACCTTAGCCGTACCTAAGTTAAAATTTATATATGAACCTAACCTTCAGGTATACAACAATTCATAAGTATGGTTTTTCCCCAAGCTCGGAGTATACCAGTCAGAAACTAGTTATGGTCAGAGGTGAAAGCAAAGGCACAAAACATTAGAAGAAAACAATTTTAAGAAGGTGGTGATTTTGATTTGAGTATCTCCTTGAAACTCATACAGCACTTGGGTCAAAATGATTTAACAACACTGCAAGGTCCTTAACCTTCTCAAGCAAAGAGAAGATAGGGAGTGACTCATCATTTAGCACCAGTTGGAATTAGATTATTCTACCTTGAGATATTAATTCCTTACCCTGTGAAAACAAACATATTCATGTTTGGAGTTCACCATCATATTCTCCCTCCCCGTGAAACTTCACTAATAGCAATTCTAAAACAGTATTTCCCTACATGACTGCAAATTGGTTTCACTGCACACTGAAATGATGTGAATTTTCCCTTCATGATGGTTCCTTCAGTTCTCATTCAGAATAAGTAGCATCTGGTGTGGTGCTTACTGGGGAACTGATGTCCTTTTTTAATGAGTACGAGAAGAGACAGATACACAAAGGATGAGGAAATAGTGATTGACTTTCTGCTGCCCATGGTATCCCAGAACTTAGCTGTATTTCATTTAATGATTATACACTCAAGCAAGGAGAATTGTGTATTGTTTATGTAAGGACTTTGCCTCCTCTTAAACACAAGATGAGACACTTGATGTTATATCTCAACATAAAATGAGAGGCAGAGAACTGATTAATCACTGTAAAGGGAATATCATTGTGGAAGAAAAAAAATTGTTCAGTGGCTCACTGTCACTTGCCACGCCTACCCAGGAAAAGCTGGCAGGAATAAAACAGCTATTAAACAAGCCAGATCCACCTGAGCAAGCACTGAAGGGACACAACCATCATGGCTTTTCAGACTGGGCAGAGGCAGCAGAGATGCTGTCTTGTGAAACTCTGCTCTGGTGAGAAGAGCATAAACTTCTCAGGAGAAATGCCCGAGCTTCAGACCCTGTTCACACTTCATGCTTTGGTAGCAGGGGCTGCTTTCCCACCACAGCAGCTCCACACACAGCTCACACTCAGAGTTCACTGCACCAATGAGGCCGGACCACCTCCCACTCATTGGATATTATCAAGGGTATCTAAAGAGAGTACCCACCAGAACAGTGTAGTGGTTTGATCACATCTATTTCATTCTGTGAGATAAGGATTAGAAGAAATGCAAAGCAGGCCTAAAACTTTAAAGAATATAAAGAAGTTTATTACTAACAGAGTTAAAAGTACCAAGAAATAATAAGAAGTTAAAGCAAAACTCTCTTCCCTCCAGCACTCCCCAAGCAAAAACTTCTTCCCCCCTCCCTTTTCTCCCTCCAGCACTCCCCCCTCCTTTTACCACCTTGCACAAAGCGTAACAATTTTTGGTCAGTGTTGCAGTCCTTAAAAGTCTCTTTCTTATGCTTAGGGAAAAAAGGTTCCCTTCTGCTGATGCCATAGACATTTCTTCACAACTCAGTAGTCCGCCCAGAAATTATCTACTGAAGTGAAATATCTCTCTCATGACAATTCCACAGTATATTCATACTGCAATCATGGGCCATCACATGGGGTTACAAGTCCTTTTAAAGATGAATTCTTCCAGCCCAAACACAAAGGTTCTCTGCTTCCAGTCTCTTTTAAACATTAATTATTCCAGCTTAAACACAAGAGCTTCTCTGCTTCTTCACAAACTTCTAAAAGCTGCTTCACAACTACATGGCCTGGCATAGGAATTCTCTTAAATCTTCACAGGCTGCAACATAAATTCTCACAGGCATGGAATTTCATCTCCCCATACTTTTATAATGATTTAAAGAGTTCAGTCCTCCGCAGCTGCTAGAAGGAGTTTTAAGATTGGTGCCGGAACGCACACACCCTTTTCTCCCGCCGCCATCTCAGCGTCATCTCACGTGACTTTCTCTTTCTTCCTGACCGTGCAGCCTCCGTGTTCTTCTCCCTCACATCTTTCCTCACAGGCTGCGCTAATGTTCAGTTCGGTGTGAGCTGTGCAGGCTGGAAAAGGAGGCTCCGCTGGTCCCGCTGGGTCTGCGCGGGCTGCATGAGGGGGAGAGAGGACGCTCCCCTGGGCTGCATGAAGGGGGAGGGGAGGCCCCTCCTGATTTCTCCAGAAGCTGAGCCGGATGAATTTGGCTATCGAGCAGTCCATAAATAGTTTAGCTGCCCGCCGGGCCCGGAGGCTGCCCGTGGCTCAGAGGCCCCCCCTTCTCCCTCAGGAGACCGGGAACAAGAGAGGAACTTCCCGCCCTTGCACAGGGTTTAAATATGCAAAATTCGCAAAAGCGCGTTGGCTTAAAAGCTTGTCAATCAACTCAGTTTCAACCCATGACAAACAGATATACTCATAGTTTCAGTCTCATTCAACAGAGTTTGAGATCTGAGCCCCTAGGGGTTCTCTCTCAATGATTTCCAAAACATAAATCTCTAAAAGTCTTTGGTTTTTTTCTTGTAGAGAGCAAAGAATGTCTTTATGTCTTCACCAAGAGCAGGAAAGGTTTACAGGAATGAACTAATGAGCTCTGGCACCTCATCATTTCAAAGTAGATATGGGACCGTACCTTACTGCACAACAGCAGCAGAGGATTAGCATCAATATTAATAGCCAACACTTTGACTCAAAGTGACCAACGTAACAGTATTGAAATTATACCATTTACCAGCAGCTAAGCTAGCTCAGATATCTTTATGTCACATTCCTGTTGCTGAAGAGCAAAGGAAAACATCTAGAAATGTGAGAACTAATGAGACCAAAATTGTACCTGCTCATACTATACTATTTTATCTCAGCCTTCTGCAATTTCATCCAGCCATAAAGAAAGAATAACTCAAAAATCATGGCTCATTGAATCAACTACAGAGGAAGGAGAATGAATGGACCCTTCCCCACTCAATCACGACTATTTGCAGAGGAAATTGTGCTGAAATAGCCGTTTATCAGATACCTCCTGCTAGGCAAGACCCTACTGCACTGATCCACTAAAACAGGCACCCACCAGCATGTAGCTGATCCAGAAAATCCTTTCCCTGACTCTCCCAACAGCATCCTTTCTCTCTTTCCCCTTTGGTTTCTAGACTCAGTGTAATCCCTCTTGTCTCAAGCTGGTTTGGCCTACCCACTGGGCAGCCTCCTGGGAAGCAGCTGTATGTGCGGACAAGCCCTGGAGGAGCTCCTCTTCGGGTCCACACTCCTCAGACCAGAGGCTCCTTGTTGTGACGCCATCTCCCACCGTGGCTCTGTCTATCTTCAGCGTCTTCTTTTACAATCTTCTGTGGTTAGTACAGAATATGCTCTTCTGAGTGACTATTGTTCCATCCACCTCCTCTATAGTTACCACCGTCTCTAGAGTGTTAGCTATAATACGTACAGTTCAGGCTTTTGTGTAGCTGCTTCCTTTCTCTCCCATCAGTTTATTTTTTCATTGTTGTCATTTTGTTAATTTTTCCTATAAATTTTCACTCTCACCTACAATTTAATTTAGGCTTTAAGTTAATGAAGTGTTCAGTTTATTATAAGCCTTTGTAGGTTTCATATGACTTCTGTTTACCAGAAAAATTTAAACTGCTTGCTGGTTGAATTTTTCTGTGCCAAGACTATTAAGCATTTCACCCCTGCCTATCCCATTGGTTTAATATTTGACATCAGACCAAGTGTTAGCTCTCCAGTCCATGTCAATACAGTTCACCTACTCAGCTAACATGCTTTCCTACCTGGTTGTATGACCTGTGTTGAGCATAATTACATAATGGCTAAGAAGCAGCAAAGCACAAGTGGCTTGAATGTCACAACCTCTAAAAAAGCTGTTTTGTAAAAGCTTTAAAAATGTCAGTTGGTTAGTCAAGCACAAAATTTTAAAAATAAGGGCTTTGAGTAATTTATTGCTTTACAAAAGGATCTCTGCCTTTAGGGAGGGCTTCACTCACACACATGCCTTCACTTTGGAACCTGAGCTCTCCTGGGCAAGAACAACATTACAATTTGTTCAGAATATTTAATTTTATTTTCATTATTAAATACATATGAATAAGAAAAATGTAGATGCAGAAGTGCATTTACCTTGAATGTGGCATTTGTTCCATATAACACCTTGACATCAATGCTAAAGCATGTCTATTTCTTCATTAAAATAATTATTTAAAGAAAGGCTGTCCTTACCACTAACAGAGTGCATCTTCACTTTAACTTGAACTGGAGAGAGTAAAATTGTATGGACTGAAGCAAAGCAAGTGACAGTCATTTACTGCTGTGGCTTTCAGCACAAGCCTCAGCCCACAATTTTCATTAGGGACAAAAGTGGGATAGTTTCTGTTCACCTGAATGCCACTTGTTTCATTGCAACATGCAGCAGAAAAGCTAAGTTTTATGATACATGTGAAAACCAGAGACGTAATTGATGAAAATAGTCTGTTTAATAAAGTATTCTGCTGCCAAATTATGTGTCTAATGCAGTGCTAGGGAAAAAACCCCACAACCTGGCACACTGAGAACATTCAGTTCACACAAGGCCTAGAAAATCTCTTGAAGTGATTCAGTTCTATACTCCAAAATTGGTTTTAGTTTTTGAGGTGCCCTGCTAGAAACAAAGGTTAATCATTCTTACTATCACATTACAGCAGCACAAAGAGGACAGCACAACGGTGGACATGCTGAGGAGACCATGACAATTTACCCAATGCCCGTTCCTTTGCTGTAGTTGGCCTGATTCCACATTCAAACTCAAGCCAATCCAAAGTAAAGCAAAGCCCAAGTAGAAAGGGCAGCCTTTCTCCAAATCATTAAAAGCATGATTTCTTCAAGCTTAGAAATCTACCTTTTTAGAATTTTAAGAAAAGTGTGTTTTGTCATTAGGAAAGCTAAGTCTAAGTCTATCTCCAGCCTGAAGCAGAGAGCCTATCTTTAAAACAGAAATGTCCTATTTCACACTGGGGAAAAAAGTTGTTGTTTACTTTCAAAAAACCCTAGAGGAATGTGTAATTCATTGGTTGTTTACTTAAGCAAATTTTTAAGCCGCTAGAGATTCGTCTATTACTAATTCAAAAGTTGGCACAATTAATGCAAACATTTGTTCCACAGTAGTATAGATTAATGGGAAGGCAGGGGGGAGGGGGGAAAGTCAAAGGATTATGAAGAAGCAAATATTTTCTGATAATCCGACACTCAACCATCCTTATTTTTGAAGTGCATTTTGCATAACTTTTGAAAGGTAACAGAAATGACCACTTTCATGTAGGCAGCAGGTTTAGGCAGAGGGATGTTGAGAAAAACAGTAAAGGCCAATTAATCTTTCACTTTGTAAATTTATTAATTGGCTCAACAAACACGTGAACAATTACGAACCCAAGATGGCAGCCAGCCTGGCTACAAGGCGAAGCAGGTCGTGCTGGGTCACTGACAGAGCCTAAGACCTGCAGTCAGAAACCCTAGGTAACACAGTGTCAGAGGCACGCCTTAAACCAGGGGAAGACACATTTTACCCCGAATCCTGGTGCCACCCTCCTCCCTGCTCCCACCCGATGGAAGTATCCGGATTGGATGGGGTACGGTCCCAGTCCAGTTAATTGGTCTGTAAATGGCTCGTGATGATCTAGGATCTCCTTGAGTGGTCCATCACTTATCCAGTCACCTCCCTGTTCTTATCCCTTTATGTTAATGATCCCTGCCATCACTGTTCTGGAAACTTCTATTGAACAAACGATTATGTGCTCTAAACAGTTAACAATTCAACAATTACACAGTAATAACAACATTAACATTTCTATGAACAATTAATATCATTAACAATCAACTTCATTAACTATTTACATACATACGAAAGCCAATCCCATTCTCATCCATAACAGATGTGATTTGGGAAATTTGTAAGGCAAGAGTAAATTTTTTTATAAAATTAGAAATAATAGTTTTCTATATGCACAACAGATATTTGAATAGCCTCATAAATCATACCATTCCTATTAATAAGGAAATAATCACACATGTTTTTCAGTTTCAGTCTCTGCAAAGAGTAGGTTTCACCAGTGAGTTCAAAGGACCAGGCTTTCCTGTTCATAGGAGTTTTAGAACCTTATCACTACATTATTTTGTCTCATTGATGTAACGACTAAGGAACGGACTCAGACCAGCAGGGAATCTGAGACCTTTATTCAAAGAAACAAGCTGGTTTTATACACCTCTTCAAGACACAGTATTTCCTTATATGGTATCTTTCACTAAACAACCTATCACACATTGCCATGTCAGTAACACACTTTCTTAATGTCCTTACATGGGGGTGATCACTTGCTGCCCACCCGTTGGGCAGCTTCCGGCAGGCTCCTCTGCGCAGGGCTCTGCTGTGTGGCATCTCCTCCCCCAAGGTCAGGCAGAAACAAGCTTCTCTGTGCTGTCATGGCATTCTGCAGGCCCATCCCACAGCCTGCAGCTCAACTCCATCCTATCTCTCCCCACATCTTATGACTCCCACTTGTAAAGATTCAGAGTCACTACGACAACTCCTCCACAACTCTGCTGCTAGAAGATACTGCCTGTTCTGTCTACAAACAATAATACTGCTGTTTCTGGATGGGTTACTGCATGGCCACTGAAAAGAGCACATCAAACACACCATCACTGGGAAAGGCCCTCATAGCCCAGATCTCACCTTCAGCACCAGGACTGGAGCGTGGTGGGTCAGTGTGACATGGGCAAGACACAGCACTGACCAACCCCTTTGCAGTCAAGGCTCTTCAGTCCAACACCTGACACTTTCCCAATCAGCCACTGTGAATTAACTGGATATTTTCCTTCACTGCACAGAAATAAATGCCAGCTGCCAAAGAAATCCTGGTTTTGTTGGTGGTTATGTTGTCATTCGAGGGAGAAACAGGGAGGAAGGTGAGATATTTTTAGCTCAGATCTTCTCCCTAGGCCAGGAAACAACCAACGTAAACAGCCTTTTGTGGTTTTTCAAGAAATCTTTTTAAGCTTTTATGAGGAACTGCAAGTCTTTACAAAGACTTTATGAAGACCAATCAAGTTTAAAATAAACATGCCATACAAAAAATGTGAATCAAGACAACAGAGAGCAAGAAGAAAAGCTTTACAAAAAAGACACAGGAGTCAGGGAAGAATCTGAAATAAATTTGGAAGAAGTATAGCTGGCAGTGTTAAATATCAAGAAGCTTTTTCTCAGAGTATAGAAGGGGACCCAGCCAAGGATGAAGAAAGATAATTTCAGAAGGGAATGAGAAATACAGCCACAGAGGATGGTAAAGCAATTCAAGCATTAAATGAATACTTACATGTTTACAACAAAGATGCCTAAAAATCTGTCAGATGACACTGGCTATATGACTCTGCGACCGGGGCTAGCTGCCCCCAGACCCCCTTTGTCAGGGCTAGGCAGTCGACCCAGGATTCAGCCTGCAGCCACGAGTTCTGCCCCTTCGGTTCCGCAGCCGCCGCTGCTGGGGCTTCGCGCAAGCGGGTAGCTGCACGCTCTCCTCAGGGCAGAGGAGGAGGTGGTGAAAGCCCAAAGTCCCTGGAGACAAAGAACGAACGAGGAGGGGTATCCTTCCTTGGACCACAGCAGGTTTTATTAGCCGGATCCGGGCGGAAGAGATAACTCCCGGAGAGGGCTCGTGCCGAGGGTTTTAAGGTGAGGAAAACAGGGTGGAGTTTAGGGCGAGAATCAATAGGAGAGGGGGAACTGGGAGGAACCAGGGTACAATCAACCAACGGGGTGATAACAAGGGGGAGACAGTCAGCATGCACCTATGGGGTGCCGAGCGGCTTGGAGGGGTCTGGAAGAAGAGGCATGGCTAGCTTTTTGCGGGGGGGCAGGGGTAAACTTGGGAACTGCCCAGAGATCCACCCTCCGATTCTGATTCGTCAATCCAGGGGAGAGCCCTGTCGGGATTGACAAGAGGGGGTCTCTGGGGCGACCAGGAGGATGCTCTGCCAGAGCACACCCCAACAGCTATATATCTGCAATCATGAAGGAATTCAGAAGCAGTTCAGGAAAACCATTAAGCTAACTAGAGCAGTAGAAATGAAGGACAAGACCACTGGCGAGCCTCAACTGCATGACAGCCCAAAGAGGCTCAGACTGAATTTGCCAGTCTCATCAGTGCACACAGCAAAGACAGACTCAGCCTGTTGACTGCAAAGCAGCACTTGGACACAGTGCCCAGCACTGGCACCACTCTGCCCACTGGAGTCTGAGGAAGCAGAAGCCTGACGCTCACAGAAACTGATGACAAACTACTATCAATGTTCCTCCTTAAAAATTAAAATAAAATAAAGTTAGCCCCCCACAACTTCAGTTGCTTTGATCATGCATACAAACACCCAGGTGGGCAAGACTCATGTTGATCAGAATAGTACAATTTTAAAAGGGAAAATTCCACACAATTCAGCCTCTTAGCAGTTGCAGGGTGTTTCATGTGTGCTCATGCAGACAGTGATGCTTCTTAAGAGGTTTAACTCTACAGTAAGTCTGATTTTGCCTTCACACTAATGACTCAAACAACATGATTACAGTATGGAAAACAAGAAAAAAAGTTTAATAAAAAACAACAAAACTGATTCTCGGCTCCAACAGGCTTCAAAGCTCAGAAGGAAAACGGAGCTATTATGTAGTGAATCATTTACTTAATGAGTTTAGCCTCATCCTGTTTGCAAATTGTCCAACAACACTTGGCAGTTTTCATATGCGCTCCTTCTTCAGAGTTATTTGCAAAACATCTCTTTCAAATAATTCTGATATTCCAGCTTGCTCACAGGTAGTTCATCGTGATTATGCAAGATTTAAATAAATAAATAAATTGGCCTGTCTGTTTTGCCTAGTGTTGCACATGTAGCACAGTTTTCATTTCCCAGATTAGATAGCACTTAGTCTCAGAACAGGGAAGGTCTGTTTCTACTGGCTGAAAGTTCAGTTTTCATGCATTTCTCTAAATGCAGATTTAAAATCTGTATTTTCCTCCATACATCCTATATAAAATGACCCTGAAATTAGCTCAGTTGATTAGAGGATGGTGCTAATAACACCAATGTTGTGACTTTGATCCCTGTATGGTGCCATTCACTTAAGAGCTGGACTGGATGATCCTTCTGGGTCCCTTCCAACTCTGACTATTCTATGGTTCTAGTGCTGAATATCATTAGCAAGTGACTAAATGACAAAGAACATGTATACAAAGGGTTGTTTTTAAAACACTGAGACTATGATTTCAACTGCTTTCACATTTTAAATTACTATCTTGGTCTGTACAGTTTCTCATGGCATAGCATCCCAAAGGCTGACTACTGAATATACAGGTGCTTAAATTTTTTCCCCCACTCAAGCAGAGCATCACCCCTGAAGCCACAGGATTGTTACTGGGAATGCAGCCACCTCGCCTATGGTTATTGCTATGTTAATAGTTACTGTATTGATAACTTTATAGACTTCTTTCATATACAATAAACGATACTTATACAAACAGTAAGTATCAGAGCAGAGACAAGAATCCCTGTAGTACACCTTCAGATGAAAGCCTTCACCCCAGAAAGCCTGCAAATATTTCAGTGTATTATATAAAGTAGAACTGTGTGAAGGCTAAAAGCCCACCAGAAACCACAATCTGATGATGTTGACCCTTGATCCCCTTTGAGATGAGGGCTTCATCAGTCATACTGAAAGCTGGCCCCATCAACCTTGGCAAAGCAAACGTGTTAAACAGGTGTCTCTCCTTTCCCTTTATACAGGTTAAAACAATGAGATGGAGAAAAAGATTTGTTAAACCATGCAGGATTCAGCCTGAACCATCCCTATGTGTTTCACAAAATTGCTCCTGAAAATGTCTTAGTCTTTGTAGAGAAGAATAAAGGTGTTTCAAGTAATCTTCAGATTCGCAGGGCAACTAAATATTGGTTTTTCACTGTAAGCCATTTATGTATAAGATTCTTTATGTTGTGGATCTAATCACTTTTATAGTAGTCTGTGGGAGAAACTAACTTGGAATTCCAGGCATGTCTCTACAAATATCTGTGGCAGCTCACTCCAGCTCATATATTATTTTTATTCTTATGGTGGCCTCTCCTTAGTGCCAAGTTAGACTTCTTTTATTTTTTTAAGAAAATAAGTATTCCTCTTTACAATTTCAGACTTCTTATTTCTGACAGAAAGGAGGCAGAAGGGTTCTGCATTTGCTGAGAATATAAGCATCAAGTTAGGCACAATTTCTCTAAATTACAATCTGCTTTGTCAAATATCTAGGCATCCTCAGCTGATCATGTTTTAAATAGGACTGGCTCCTTTTAAACAAATCACTCGAAAGCCTGGTTCAGAGTTATTTAAAGTGGCTGGTATTTTATGACACCATGAATGGTGCACAATGCAACTGCTGAGCTTTAAAAACACAGAAACTAGAAAGTGGGTACAAGAAACTACCATCTGTATCTCTAAACAATTATCATCCTGCCATCTGTCTATACACTAGATAATGTTTTTGCTGTCGATAATATTTGATTGAAAAAGTTCTCTATGGATACTAAGAAGAGGAAACCATTTTAAGAAAAACAAAAATATATTGCTGATCATTCAAGTTTCTCTTTTCCAGAAGAAAACCTGCCATTACACTGTGCTCTACTGTTAGACAAAACATGAAGGGTACATTGCAATGATATTGGACCTCTTTGTAATGAGAGACTGCTTCTTCACCATTATTCCATTCTTTATGAACTCCTGTTATGATCCAGTTAATATTAGGGTTCTTTAGAAAATCCTCTGCCCAAATTAAGTTGCAAACGAGACCATATGCCAGTGACAATAATATGGGTTTTATTGTATAGTGAATATGAGAGAGAGAGAGAGAAAGAAAGAAGTAGAGAGAAAGGAGTGGAGAACAAGCGGGTGGGACAGGGAGTGCCAGAGACTGAGTAAAAGAATTATCACCACTCCGTGGGTCCCACTGGCGTCCTCATGATCCTCTTCAGCGGGTCTCCCTGGTGGTGAAGGTCCCCCAGTCTGTATGGAATCCCATGAGTTAATATATATCCTTAGGCTGGGTGGCAATGTCCAGGCATGTCCCCCTGGGGGAGCAGGGGGGAGGTAGTCTCTTGCAGCAGACTCTGGATCTGTTGCATCACATGCAGTCCTGTGGTGCAAGGCCTAGCACTTTGGGGGATCTTTGATGGGTTTGTGACATCCCCTCAGCTGCCTCTCACGTGAAAGTCCCATGGATGTGGCCTGTGGGGTTGGGGGGTTCCACAGCCGGGCCAGTTTGTGTAATGGAGGATGGATGTTTATTGCCTCTGACCAGAGGTTACACCACACACCCGATACCTCCTCTTCCCCCCCTCCCCCCCAGCTGGGGGGGCAGTCTGTGTAAACCTGGCTTCTGTGAGCTGTGCTCTACCCCCCACCCCAAACTCAGCAGCTGGTGGCTTTGGCCTTTGTGGATGCATACCTTCCCCTCCGCCTGAGATGTCTGAACAATAGGTTTCCCTTTATCTAATCAGCAGTTTGATTTTCAGTCCAAAGTACCAGTCTTCAGGGAGGCTTCTTCGGTTGCAGCTTCTTTGTCATGAACAAAACTTATATCAATATTTGAGGAATGAACTGTTTTCAGTCTCTGACATCTCTTTACTATAAAAGATGCATGAAAAGTCCAAACCCAAATTCAATCTGGGAATAGAATGAGGAAAAGTATCTTAGAAATTTGCTTTGGACTTTCTTCCCCACATTTTTTTTTCTCCATCCCAGAACAGTCACCAGCAGATAACCAGTTTAAGCCCTTCAATGAACCTGGTGGCTGCAGTCCTTCGTCGCCCAACCTGAAAAGGGATTTAGATCCCAATGCAGGAGGGACAGAAAGCAGTGGTTATCCTGCAGATCCATAAACTATTGATGCTACTGCTCCCTAGCATGTTTCAGCTAGTCTGGAAGTGCAATTACATGGGCATTACTGTCAAAAGAACTTCCATGAAAGAAACCCTAGAGAAGACTGTTGCCAGATCATTATCTCCTCCCAACATTCCAGGCTTTGCCCTGTGCTTTGCAACCTTTGAGACAAAGGGCTGTGTAGAAACACACTGCCAGGTATTACATACACAACAAAGCCTTTAATAGAATCTTGAATTTGAGCATGTCAGAGTTACCCTTTGATTAGGTCATTAGTATCGTTATTGTAATTATGATTATTAGTGCTACAATACTCTTACAAGGCCCACCCCTAAAGCTTGGATCACCCAAGACCTTTCAGCAAGACTCAAAAGCCTAATGAAGGACTACATTTGTTTTCAGGCTGTTGCAACTCCTCCATATCTGGCTCCTGTGGCATCAAATGAATGCAGCAGCAGACACAATTACTGAACCAGCATCTGTTTAGAGTCTAGTGATAATGACATTTGTAAAATCCAATGACTGTTTTATCAAATAAATCAGCTGCATTTCTTGTTGGGGGAGGGAAAAAATAAACAGGATTGAAGTTTTCATTAAGAGGTTAATGCACTGTTTTTCCCCTTCTATAAAAATTAGATCCTTTAAATGGGGAAAAAATAGTTTTGCGATCTAATTCAAAGCTTTATGACAAACAAGTAACCAAAAAGATTTCAGTCAATCAATAAAGGTCCAGTGACAGATGAGAGACATTTTAAGTCAAGGGCAGATGAGAGGCAGGGACAGCTGCAGGTATGGGATTGTACCTTTTATTTGAATTTCATTTTGGGAGGTTATGGGTTTGAGTGAGGGTGGTAGTGGTTTTTTTCAGTGAACATGTTTCATGCAACATTTTAAGAGAATTAATAGTATTTGAACAGATTACCAAAACATTTCCAAAACACACTGTGTACTGAGAATGGAAGTTGACAATGCATTAAAAGCCAAAATGTTTACTTGTCCTGCAGCAGCAGCAGCACCCACCATTATGGTGAAGGGACACAGGCAGCTTATGTGAAGTGTGCCCTGCAATATGCAGAAAGCAAGTGCAGAAAATCCTTACTTAGAAAATCATAGTTATTAGTGAAAAGCTGAATAAGCATGGCTGTATTTCCAAATAGGCTTGAGTATAGCAGATATTCCCTGGAATCTTATGACTAAATAACAAAACTTGTCCTAGCCTGGAATTGCAGAAAACATGAATGTAGTCTTAATGTTGGGAGAGGAGAGGAGAGGAGAAGAAAAGAAAAGAAGACAGCATAATGGCACATAGCAGCTGGATTTGCCGAGGCAGATATTTTATTCATAAGTGTAAGCTGGTGAATAATTCATATGCAGCAGCATGTAGCAGAAGCCAGTTAAAGACCCTTACCAGGGTCATTCCTGGACTTGGCTTTGCCAGTTATTGCGCTGAGCTACTCCAGCTCTTTTTGCAAACATTCCTCCAGTGGAACTGAAAGCAGAGAGCTCAGCTGTTTTTATTCCAGATCCGTAAAGTGATGATACTCTTTGGGAGAGTTACTGGGAAATAATAAATCAGAGTAGCAAAGAAAGGTCTTCGGATAGTTTTCAACCAAATGTCTTGGAAAAGCACAAGCACATTTTATCAGAAAGGGTTTCACCAGCAGGTTCCAACTGCTTTTCATTCATGGAGCTGAAAACTGACCAAATAGGCCAACAAAACTGCTGAAGCCAACCACTGGGGTCAAACATGTGGATCTGATTGACTGGTTTAATCTGCACACTCATTCTGAATGGAACTGGAGAAAACCACACAGTGATCCGGAGCTGGATGAATAAGCTTAGTTGCTAAAAGCTATCTATGAATCAATGCAAGAGAACATCAGTACCTTCACCAAGCCATTCCACAGCAAACTACTTTCACCAAAGGCATGAAGGTGGAAGATTGAAGTATTAAAATGAAGATCACTTGTAGATAGTTCAGTTTAAGCTTTTTTCATCACTAAATGCAAATTATTCACACTGGATATTTTTTGATAAGAACAGCAAATTATATCTAAGTAGTTCAAATGAAACACTTTCCCTACATTTTGAGTATTAAATCACTGGCTAGTTTCTGATATTTACCCTCTAGGCCACAACCTATCAACTTCTCACTTCTTCACTCAAACTACAAGGCAATAAAAGAAAGAAGGATTTATGCAAATAAACTCTATCCAACTTCATATCACAGCACAGTTCTTCAGGTTCCAAATTCAAAATCTACACACCTTCCTCACACATGGCACTTATCTCACCACACCATGCGTAAGCATGCTGTGTGGTAGATAAACTTTTATAAGAAGATTATGAAATCTTAACATTTTGTCTTAGCAAAAATAATAGTGAAGCTTGCTGCAGAGGTCCAGTAAGCAGAGCATTCGTCTTCCCCATCACTCTGGGACAGAGGAGGAGGACACAGCCTTCTCAATTCCTTAATCCTTCTCACAGGCCCCAGTTTTCCTTAATCTCCACACCTATAATTCCTCTTGAGTTGAAAACTAATCAAGCCAATCTGTACAGAAAAGGGCAGCTTGATAACAGAGAGGGATTAGACCAAGCTAATAGCACAAGACAGCAAGATAAAACCAGCGTCTCTGGTATGGAAACAGGAATGGAAAAGGGATAAAGAATGTTTTTCACCTGATACTTTTCTGTAGACACATAATTTTGAAAATCTCTTGGAAATGAAAGTGGAATAGTGGCAACAGCTGTAGGAATGCTGGTCTGTACAGCCTGAGACACCAGACCAAATACCATGGCACTTCAGATGTGACAGCCAGGATGGAAAGTCCCCATGCAGCACTGACAGAAAGACCTAGAGGTCTTTATTTCAGTTTAGCACTCCTGCCCACAGGAGATTCACTCTGCCTAGGCAGCTTTACTATAACTCTTCCTTGCCCAGGAAAATCAGCTCCCTGAATTCACAACTGCAAAAACAAGTTTCCAGTGTGCTTTATGAGGTACCCTAATATTCATTGCTCAGTTCAAGTAGCCAACATGATTGCCACTAGCACTAGGAGAGTATGGAATGAAAGTGAAGGTTGACTTTGATGCTTTCTCATAGCTATAAACCTCTAGATAGTCCTGAAACAGAGGATAGTTTGGTTTTTTCCTCACTGAAATTTGTGCTAGAAAACATTAAGTATTCAGGAGTGACATAATGCAGTAGTGAGGCTTCCGACTCCAGTCTGTCCCTGCGTAGACTGAGGTCAGCCAGCAGCTTATGGGAAGCACTTAGCTTCCCCATAAAGGTCATCTTTATCTTCTCTCCTGTCCAGCAAGCAGTAGGGACAACACACTAAGGTCTCCTGTGCACTTCTCTAAGTACAGGATTCAGTGATGCATCTGCTACAGGGCACCTTGGATCCACTAGATAACCATCCAGATTCCAAAAGATTCAACCCATAAGTGCAATTGAGTCACCAATGAAAGTGGAAGAGGGCTAGGACAAGTAGTAGGAATTTTCCCCTCCCTTTCCTTTATCATGCCATGCTAATTATGAAATTCAGATAAGCTAAGGATTTTATGATGTTATAACATGAGGGATTTAAAGTCCTATTTTTTTTATTCCAATCTGTCTCAGAAGTAGAAAATGAGAAATCAGAAAGCCAGTTATTTTAAGAATTCATAAGTTATTGCACTCAACTGCCCAGTTCAATGAACTATTCTCAGTTCATGTCAGTTGTTAATAAAACTTTACCAAAATATAGCATCTCAGCATGATTAAAAATACACCACAAAGGACATTCACCTCTAAAAATAGTTATTAAAAAAATGGACAAAGTCAATCTGAAAATAGATAGGGGGAAAGGAAGAGAAGCAAAATAGATTAAGTAGGGCAAATCATACTGGATGCCAGGAATGAGTGCATTATTTCAAGTTCATAAAACATTTTTAAATAAATGTATAACTAAAGCATGCAATAGCATATTAATCCAGTCAGAGTACCCATACCCAACAACAAATAGCAGAGGTTCCAGTTCTCTTCTTAGGGATCCTCGATCCTCACAATGGGTTCATTCATGCAAGATAGTGAGAACTCTGGCATTAACAAATTATGGGTCTCTGTGTGCATTAAAGACATGAGTAGCCTTGCCCACTGATTTTAGCTTTTAAAGTTCACGTACACACACACCCAAAAAAAAAAAAAAATCAAAAAAACCAAACCAACCAAACAAAAAAAAAAAAAACCCAAAAAAAAAAAAAACAAACAAACAAAAAAAAAGTAAACCACCAAACCAAACAAACCCCATCACACACCCCCTCAAAACCCCAAGAAACAAAAACAAACCCCACCACACAAATCCTGCAGCTTTACTGGGATAATTCAAACTGGCTCTGAACTTGCACCATGGAAGCTGATTTCATTAAAAGAAAACCCAAGTCCATTTTTCCTGAAGTTAAGCAGAGACCCAAATGCTCTTCTGCTTCAGTGCCAGAGCACCCAGTACTTTGGTTGTTCATCCATAATACAAATGCACTGTTCCACCTATTAATTGTGATTACTATTATACCCCATAGAGCTAAATGCAGTGCAAGTATTTTATAGGTTTAGCACTATTCTTTTCTAAGTTTTCATAGGAAATACTGGAACATACACTTCTTCAGAAAACACCTGTACAAATCCCAAAACTATTTTAAAAATTAATTCTTTTTTTTTCTTCTTTGGAATTCATGTACCAAAAGATGCAGAGTGTCTAAAGCTATCTGGACTCATCCTGTCATAAAAAAAGAGGCTTATTCAACATATAGCTGTGAATATTTCCATGAAATGTACTTTCCCTTATGGCTTCCTTCCTGAAACCAAGTCACTTGAAAATCAAGTTTAGAATAAAGGTTTTTTTTGTTCATAGTTCAAACCAGCAAAAACAGTTAAATTGTTTGAATGCCAAGTGTGTGCAATTTTTTTGCAAAATCCTTTGGTGTCCAAGTCAGCGGGATTTAACTTTCAGAGATGCCGAACAGCCGCTTACGGGTTTTTTCTGTGCCATAGCTTAGCTCTTCTGGGGGGGAAAGAGGAGCCAAGAGGAGGGGAGTTAAAATTCCTCCAATGCAGATACTCAACAGTGATTCAGTGATTCCCTCCTACAGGCAACCTTCTCAGTGAAAAAAAGAAAAAAACTGACATCATTTTGGACAGCTCCAGTGAGTCTAACCCCTGTAACATTGCCAGTGTGAGACCACATGAACTATGAAGTGACAAGTATTTCAATAACTTGCCTACCTTGAATATTAAAAAAAAAATTACTTTTATGGGATACAGGAATACATTTAACTAGACCTACAGACATCCATTGGCTGTGATGGACAAAGTATGCAACAAAAGCCACCCCAAACAGCACACCTTGTCACCCCAATGTATTTTAGCATCCAAAAGAAAGGTTAAGCTTTGGAAAGATCTCATTGAATCTTGTAAATACCACTCTTACCTCAACAGTGCAAAACTCATTTTCTCTTCTCTACTGATATGGATCTATTGAGGCAATTGACTGGATTGAAGTCCAGTCATTTAAACTGAGCAAAGAGGTTAGTGCAGATGTTGATAGGTCCTGCAAGATCTTGTGGCCTTTGCAGAGTGAAGTCGTCTGGACTTAGGTCAATGACTATGTTACTATTTGAGGATCTTAAAAGAGCATATGTTAGTAGAAAATTGAACTGTCTTAAGCTTGGTGCATTTCTTGAATAAAATGGCCTAGCTACAATATTTATAATTTGTTCACTAGGGCTTGATCCAAAGCCCATTCAAGTCACCAGAAAGGTACTCACAGATCTGAGCAGATTTCAGATCAGGTATATTAATCAGGTATAATTGGTATATTAAGTTTGATTTTTCTCCCAGGCAACAAACAGCAAATATGTACCTCTGCCATTACTCTAATCTTTGCTTAAAACCAGAATTCAACTGCTTCAGCATCAGAGGCCGAAAACAGATTTGTTTATTTCTGTGTATAACGTAGCAAATATTTTTATCTTCACAATTACAAGCTGACAGAAATTTCACAAAAATGAAGAGATTAATTAAGATATTTTGATGTGAAAATTATTCCTATTAGATCCTTGAGAAAACATTTTTGGTTTATATTATGTATCTCAGGGTTTAGGCATTAGCAGA
Organism: Eulacestoma nigropectus; assembly: GCA_013397775.1. Lineage (NCBI taxonomy): Eukaryota > Metazoa > Chordata > Aves > Passeriformes > Eulacestoma > Eulacestoma nigropectus. Next base: position 43,098 of record VZTE01006198.1, read on the forward strand.
GGGGATAGGTGAGTGATTAAACAATTACCAAGGGTATCGAAAGGATTACAAAAGGGTTTGTGAGTGAAACAGTGCTACCTCAAGCACTTCACCTTTCAGGAGACCTCTGATAAGGACATAGAGTTTACCAAGCAGGCCAGATGAGATCAGTCCACCATCAAGACCACACATAGGCTGGATATATTTGCTGGCCATCTGATGATTCAAGAAAAAAATCCAGAAATGGCTTCCTTCCTGCCTCAGAAAGTCTCTGTACTCCTAGAGTAATGCTGCCACGGTAAAGAGAGAAAAGCAAATTAGTGTAGCAAGCAGGAGAGGACACAAGGAAAATGAAAGGAAAGGAAGAAAAATGCTTCCTGCTATTACCTGTGGAGCAGCAGGCTTATCCACTGCCCTTCACCTGCACCCCTTCCATATCACCATATATGTCAAAACAAACACAAACCCAGTCAGAATGGTGTCAGAAAAAATAAACAGAAAAGCATGTTCTGTAATCATCACTAAACAGTCATTCCTGACTGCTGTGATTACAAACCACCATCTTCAACAAGTTGGGGTCCTTTTTAATAAGTTACTGGAACTTCTCATTGCACTTGGTAACAGTCCCCTCATCTGGGTCAAAAAGCTCCAAGAGATGTAGACATCCTGCCATCCCTGCTACAGGGATGTAGCCCTTGGTCACAGGAGCAGTCATGCGAAAGAAAAGTTAATGCATCCTTTCAGATCAATAAAGGTATTATTTAAGAATTCAGAGTTCAGGACTGATGAAGTTCAAGTTGCTGATATGAAAGACAAAACCACTATGAAGTAAAGAACATGTAATTACATGTATATATTCCCCCCCACTTTTATTTCATCTCTTTCTTGTAATATGGGAAATTTTAGGACCTCTGCACAAAAAGGAAACATTTCTCTCAAAGGATTATTTCCTTTTTCAGCAATATAAATATATCTATGTGCACAAATATAATATTCTTACCTCTTAGTAAAACATACAACTGATGCAGCTCAAAGAGAAAAAGTGAGATCTTGGCTATCAGCATTGTCATTCTAATCGACAGTTTCAAATCCACTCCTGTCCCCCAATACCACAGTAGAAAGAAGTTTCTGTTTATTTTTTTAATGCAGGCTTACATGCCCCCTGGCTATTGGGATACAAACACAAAAGCAGATGCAGTGTTAATTTAATTCTGTAGCAAGTTTTCAGTGGTGCAGGAGCAACATCAAAGACAGTCTACGAATATCAAATTAAAGCCATCCATCATTCTTCTTGCACTACATTGTCCAAATGGCTTAACCAATATCAATGAGGATTTAACTGTCACCAGTAAGTGGAAACAGTGGTATGGTAGGCCTAAAATTAGAGTAGATTTGAGTAAATTGAATGATTATTAGAGGGGGGACATGAACACAAGCTCCAATCCAGCAAATTTAAAGCCTGTAATCAATCTTCACCAGGTAATCACCACCCATTTGTCACTGAAAACAGTGATGCTTTGTTAGATTACAGGAGAATACAAAAAAGCTCCTAACTTCATTAACATGAAAGTACTAAGCAGATCGAGTCTAATTCAGGATAGCACCTACCCCAGCTACATACTTGCTCTGTCATTTTATCTGCAAGCCTCAGCTTCCCCAGATGTCTGGTGTATGATATTATATACCTGCCCTTTGTGAAAAGCTGAGTGTCACCACTCTGAAGCCTGCAATCTGTACTTTCTGTGTATCTCCATTTTTATAAACGCATAGACAAGTTTTTGGAAAGATTTATAGACAGATAAAGAATATTAGAGCAATTAACACCTCAAAAATAATAACAGGCTAAAACACTTGAAGCCACTGAAGGAAACCAGTATTGAGTATTGTCCTTTCTTTCCCACAGCCCAAATTATGCACTGAATTGCACACTTGTCTTTACAGCTGGTGATTCTTCATGTTTGAGACTTAGCCCTTTAAAATACTGCATATTATCCCTAGCATATAAGAGGGTACATAAGTATTTTTGCAAACCGCCTGTCAGTTTCACAGCTTGTGAATGAAGTCAGGACAAGCTTCCCAACACCCTGTGCAACAGTCTGACCTGCTGCCACAAGCGTGGAGGAGGACCTGGTGCCAATGAATGGCACTGGAAACAGGAACCAACTGCATCAAAGATATCTTCCAGGGTACAGCCGAGAGGAAATCAGCAATGAAATCTTGTTCAAAAAAAAAAAAAAAAAAAAAA
>VZTE01006198.1:45352-94208 GCA_013397775.1 Eulacestoma nigropectus
GGAAAAAAAAAAAAAGGAAAAAGAAAAAGAAAAAAAAAAGTATCATCAACTACTGTCCTGGATTGCACATGCCCCAGTGCTGGCCCTGGGACTGCAGAAGCCACTCTGAGGAGAGCTGGGGGTGCCCTCTCTGTTCCACCTGTATGGAAGCTGGTAGTGCCTCAGGCAAAGTGTATTTAATAAAGGGCAAAATGCCACTGGTCAGTGAGGCAAAAAAAGTAAGAAAAGCCCTGCAGCCCCAAGGAGGATGAGGGAGCTGTCCCAGGCCCCAGCAGAGCCTGCCCAGCAGCCCAACAACCTCCCATTCCCACTGCTCCCTGTGCCTTGCAGGTCCAGGGAGGCAGAGAGGTTGGGAGTGAGGGAGTGAGATCAAGCCTGGGACAAACTGGAGAGGGAAGGTGCTCTATGATTTTTGTCTTTGCTTCTACCATCCTACTCTAGTTTTAATTGGCAATAAATTAATTTGCCCCAAGTCAGGTATGTTTTGCCTGTGGCAATAATTGGTAAGTTATGCGCCTACCTTTATCTCAGCCTGCAAGCTTTCTTATCTGATTTTGTCCCCCATCTTGCTGGGGTGGGTCAGGGGGAGATGTGAGAGAGCAGCTGGAGGGGGTCTGGCAGCCATACAAGGTCAGCAAAATCTGACAGCACAACTGTCTTGTAAAAATCCTCACACCTCCTGCCTGAGGATGAAGACTCTGAAAGCAGGAGAGAACTGGGAGGGAGGGAAGCACGTGTTCTGATTATTCACCATCATGCAGAGAGGGACTTCAGGCCTATTTCAAAAGTTTGATAAAATGAAACTATAGCTTCAGAAACTATGCAAAACCACTCACACATACAACTCAGACACCTAGGATGTTTTTCAAAGAAAACAAACAAACACCAAACCCCACAACTTCTACTGTATACTGTGATTCAGTGATCAAATTTCCCTGAAAACACCCTCAAAATATTATACTGTCCCTTACTTTTCATGTGGTTGCTCCTTTTCACAAGAAAAATGATCTACTATTTCATGATAATACATAGCATTCAGTGGAAATAAGATTTAAGCCCAATACAAATGTAATATGGTCAGCATTCATAATATCATTAGTAATTAACCCATAAAAGGGCTCAGGCTTTTAATGTCACCTAGAGCCAGGTCACAATCCGACACAGGATATGAAAGAAGCCCTAGTGACAGTCTGACATATTTAAGCAGAACCAGACACTGGAGACTTCTCGTTTTTCTTATACTCTCTCTCCTTTCATCAAAAGATGACAGTACACTGCAAGGCTCAGACGCCAAGAGAACAGGGGGTCAACCCTTTCCTTAGCAGTGGCATTCCAACCTAAAAATGTAAATGGATAAATCATTGCAATAGACAGAATCAGCAAGCTCTGAGAGCTTCTTTAAACATGTGTTTGACTGGACATCAGGGAACCTGTTTGGCACAAACCTTGGCTAGGGCGCAAATTATATTAGCAGCCTCTGTCTGAAGGGTCTTGCTGTAACAAATCAGAGCATCCCTGAGCCTTTCCAGGAGCTAAGCTTTCACTTGCCTTGCTCCACAACTGGATAGATGGAGCAGAGCAGATGAGAAGAGGTGTATTGGCGTTTCATCTTCCTGCAGCAACATATCTTCCTCAAGGACTCCCATTTCTTTTCCTTTGGCACGCAGTCTCTGTGCTCATTTTTTCAGTTTTCCAGGCCAGCCCATCATCCTGGTTTGCCAGGCTAGCAGTGCTTTACCAGAAACAGCAAGCCATAAAAACCATATCTGTCTCCCAGTTCTCTGAGCGGGCTGATACTGAGAAGGGGCAGTGGTAAAGGATGTTCAGAGATTTATCATAAAGAAAAAGATAAGAAATCTACTGATACTCTTTTCTATAGAGAACAAAAGTTGTTCACAAGGGAACTTTCATCACATGCTAATCATCCCTCTGAGATGCAGCAAAGCAGAAAATGTTGCCAAGTCCCTCCAATGTCTTCAAAATGTGATTGTCTGTGGGAAACACCATTACCTGAAATTGCTTAAAATGTTTTTTATTTCCCAAGGTTCCAGAGAAAGTAATAATAATACATTTGTACTAATAGGAAAAAAAAATTGTCTATGAAAACCAGAAAGATATGTCCAAACACTTGGCAATGAACTGCACAGTTCTGAAAGTAAATCCTATATTGAATACAGCTGATGTATTGGCCTCACTCTGTGTGAACATTAATTATTTTCAAAGGTGAAGGGATTTTTATTTATGCACAACAAGACTTTTTTCCCCAAAAGTGGACAGTAGGTGATACCTGATATAAGAATTTGAAATATTTGCTCAGAATTATGATCTTTGGCTCTGGTAATTAGCTTGTTCTACCCATCAGTGCAGCTTGATAATTCTGCTCTTAGGACAGGGTATGATGCCTTTTGTGCTGAGGATTTATATGTTCATCTGAATGAAGTGAGTGTCTGTTTTGTCTGTTCTTCTGTTTCTAATATTCTTGTCAGATTTAGCACCAATGACCAATACAAAAAATATCACTATATATCTCACTGAAAAAGCCTAGTGATACACAGTAACTACCATGAGGAAAATAAAGTTATAACTGTGAGAGAGAAAAGCAGAACATTGACTGACCCAGCATTATCCTTCCTTACAATCACTAGTCAGTGACCCGGAATAAAATCACAGAAGATATCTGTTATCTGTTCCAAGGAGCAGATTGCACAAAGAAAATCTTCCTTGAGATAGCCTGCCCTTCCAGTTATGTGAGAGATCAAGTGATGCCAACCACTTCTGAGCTTGGTGGTTCCTCCACCCAACCTGCAGGACACCTGGTCTCCATGAAGAGGAAACCTGAAGTGCACAGCTTGAAAGGGAGCTCAGATATCTCCCCACCAGGTCCCCAAACTTAATGCTACAGAAACTACAACTCCTAAGTGGCAGACTTCAGGCATGGTTCACGTGTACTTCTGACAATTATGCACCTTCACCTCTCACCAGAATAACACTCTGTGCCAATATCCACCTCTCAAATATATCATCTTTCTGCATCTTTTTCCTCCACAAAAGAAATTAGCAGGTAAACAAAGTTTATCTCACATAAATGGAGCCGGATGCACTCTGAACTCAGAGACAGCTGTCCCAGACCAAGTACCAGCCATCCAGTAGATGCAAGAAACTAATTTTTCTTCATCTTGTTGCCCAAGTGTTCGGAGCAAAACATAGCAGCAACCTCTTTTGCTAATCTCCTATTAAGAGTTCTCAATTACATTGTAGGAAAAAAAGGAGTGCTTTAAACTTGCTTAACCTACTATGATCCCAGCAGGAGAAACTCGAAAGCTAATAAGAGAAGATATTTCAAAAGACTTATGAAAAGCTGTTGCAGTATGGTTCCTGCAGAAGTTTGCTCTTTTCATAAACCTTAAACTCAAAAAAAGTCTGATAGCAAACATTATCTTTAAAAGAGACCATTTGGAGCCACCTTCTGAATAAAATATAAATCTGTGAAGGAGGTTCTGAAACACCACACACATACATACTTTAAACACTTTTCACCCTTCTTTGCTGTTTGAAGATGACTTGCACACATTTTTAGACTCTGGGGAACCCCAAAAGAAAGGATATAAGCAGAAGGGCTGAGGCTACAGCCAGAAATTGAGCAGTTGCTGAGAAGGTTTTGAGGAGGCTGCTCAGCAAAGCTCTGTTCCAGTCCTGCCAGCACCTCCCCAGCCACCCCTACTGGTAAAGGAGGGTGCAGAGGGGTTTTGCTGCAGAGCCATGGGAGAAAGCCTTCTCTCAGTCGGTAAGGTAAATCACTGCATTTCAGGAGAAAAATTCCTACTGAGTCACAGTACCCCAGCCGTCTCTGCTGCAGCTACTAGCACAGTCATTAATTTTGCCAGTGGTGCTGTTAGTCTTGCACAACTCGAAGAGGTTTCTGATTGTATTGTTCATAAGGCACGCAGTGACATTTTGAGGGCAGCAGCTCTTCACAGTAACAGTGAGAATTATGGGACAAGACTCGGGAAAAGTATGATTAGGCCAAAAGGGCCTCACCTCAAAGTCTCTGAAGTTACTAGACACTTAAGGCTGACCATCCTGTCGCCAGAGGCTACTGAGAAAAAGATAGCCAGTGCCAGGAGCAGGCCAGTGTAAGAAGGACTAATTTCTCTGCTGGACAAGCACCATGGCAAGTGAATTTCTGTACTTCTAAATGCAGAGCCCAGAGCTCTGCTCCAAATATCAGAATGTTTGCTACTGATTTTTTTCCCCCATTCTCCAAACAGATACTAAGTAAATGCAAAAGCGCTTGGCAAAGTAGCCAGAGCACATGTCACAGAGAACTCAAACTACTTTCTGAAAAAAGAGATTTCTCAATAGTCATTTATTTTACTACAAAAAGCTTCATTGTTCTCTCCTGCCAGCAGTGCACACAAGGCTTGTTCTACTAACAGGGTTCTAATGTCATACATCCAACCTGGAAATTCTTGGCAAGATGCAGCTGCTTTACCTATGCAAAGCATGACAGGCAGCCCACCATGACACAGCCCCTTAGGACATGCAGGGTGGAACAGCACACTACAACTGGCAGATGATAATGACTTTTCACTGCCTGCTATAATGGAAGTTTCTGCAACGTGCAAGTTAAACTGTGTGCAATATGCCAGCAGATGGAGAAGGGGAGTTTAAGGGACCCCCTGCCCAAGTTGCTTGGTTATTACTGGCTTCAAAAAGAGAACTTGATGGATTTTTCAAAACTCATAGCTAGACAGGCACAGAAGGTCCAGCATGCTGGCCCACCACAAAGACATAAACATACACACAAACCTGTGAGCCAGGACCAACAAAACCCTTAGCTAAGTACTTCTGCTGCATTAGTTAACTACAACTGCTTTTAATGAAGCATATATAAAAAAGCTGCAAGGCTTAACTCAGGCTGATTTTTTTAACAAGCACACCACTTTTAAAGGGCTTTGTGTCCACTTTTGCCTAACTAGTGTAACTGCTTTTATGTGGTGGTTACCATTATAAAACTTGCTTGAAGCAGACAGAAAACAATTTCAAAAATACACAGCACTCAGCCAATGAGGAATCTGGCTGTCCTTCTGCTAGTTCAACTCACTCTGTCACCCCCTGGCTTCTTTGCATAATCACTGCAACAGAAGAATTTGGTAAGAAATACTGGAGAATCCATAAATGCATCTCAGCAGTGGCTTCAGCTTTATACATGGTAGTGAGAAAGCTGATTTTTGCCAGCCTATCCGTTCATATGGTCAAAAAATCAGATTGTTGTCCAGAGAGGGCAAATCTGTGTGCTACAGCTATGATAACTTATCATAGTATTTCAAAAAGGCTGGAATGAGACAGCCAAAGCAGGAGTCCCTGCTTTCAAGGAGGCAACATTATGAACTCCACTATGCTTCCAGATACCAGCAGAGTTTCTGTAGACAACTTACACCTACGTCTTCAGATTACATCAATTCAGCCACAAAGCAAACTCACTAGAGAACTCCTCTTTCTCTCACCTGTCTCAATCTTTCTCCAAGCTGGCAGCCCTACACAGAAATGGATTGCTCATGGAGAAAATAGTGAGGAGGAACACTGAGCTGATGAATTTTTTTTTTTTTCACCAAAACTCGAATTATGAAGCCTTCTTACATGGGTTTGCACTTGATTCCAGATAATGGAGAAAAACCGTGAAGGAGACTGCTGCACAAATGCACACAATATCTTGTAACAGCAAAATCTGCAGATCTCTTGTCACCAACCACTCAGCAATACTAAAAAAATTCACCAACCTGACTCCACAAATAACCCACAATAAAGTAAAAGAGCAACTTGGGAGAGCCAAACTGGGCATTTACACTGAAGAGGAGAATGTACATAAATACCCACCCGTTGTTAGCAGCTGTGGAAAAATGTGACATATTCTATTTTTTCATATCCTTCACGCATGCCAGAGAACCCTGTCAAAGTGCCGATTACTTCAGTAGTGTCCAGAATGGGACACTATACAGATGGCATTGCAACTTTTTTTTCTGCATTATATGTTCGACAAACATTATTTGAAGATATATTAGCAAGATTGTCATCTGCAGTATCAACATGCCATCTTTGAGTCCACACACTCATTGTCATTTATACTGGCTGACAACCTGGCATTTGCATTGCTAAGGTTGGTAATTCTATGCATTAGTAAGATTCTTTGTCTTCCCATTATAAGACCCTGCTTTCTCTTTCCCTGTAGGGTTAGCGAATGTACACAATACTGAATATATTTATAACAGATCTTGTCCTCTATCTGATTTGAATTACACACAAACTTCAGCCAAAATAATTCATCTACACAGTAAAGAAAGCACATGTGGATATTTTTCTGTGACTCTCAGAGCTTTGAGATCTGTCAAGATAGTTTTCTCTATGATGAGGTCTCTCAAAATGATCCAAAGTCAGATTTTTATTAGAATAAAGTTGGGATACTTCACTTAAATAGAGGAAAACTCAAAAAGTCTACAAAAAATGGAATAGAAATTAGTTGTATGCTTGATTCTCCCATTCACCACATCAGCACAGTACCATCAACTTCTTAATAATTTTTTTTTCAGAGCCCTAGAGATGACAATTGTGGAATTCAGTAGGTGTGCAATAGGGCCAGATATTCCCTATATTATTCTCATAAGAGACAATCCAAGTTGGCCAGACTTAGTTTTGAAGAACTGTAAATGGAACACATTCAACAAAAGCCCCAAATTTTAGTCTTTAAAATACTGCATAATCTCATTCTCACCAAGTGTACTCCATCTTTTCCTACACATAACCATGACACCTGCAGCTCTACAGAACTATGACACCTGTGCCAGCACTGAACCTCATCTGAGAGAGTAGTGGAGAAGTCCATAGTAAATTAGACCAAAGAGAACAGGAAAAGAAATGCAATTGAATGGTGCTACCAGGCTGAGAGATTAGCAGGGACACAGACACAGGTACTCAGTTTGCAGAAACTACTCTTAAACAGCTACAGTGTAGTGCTGCCACTACAATATCAGATGTTACAGATTTTGAATTGAACACCACAAGTTGGCGAAAGACATTTGACCTTTTCTCTTTAGCTTCAGCTTCCCTGAGTTGCTGTCACTGCTTCATCTCGCAGGCTTGTTGTGAAGGTAAAGTCGTCATTAGCGCTTGTGAAGCTCCCAGACACTGCAGTGGTGACTGCTGTTAAAAAGCCTATGAGGAGATTTAGATTTCCTTTTCAGAGCATAGTTTCAATAGTGTGCCATAAGTAAATCATGGGACCACACACTGAACAATGGAGAAAACATAATACTGAATAGCTGCTCATTTGGTGAGTGCTACTCATCCTGCTCACTGAATGAGGCAAAAGGAAAAAAAAATAGCATATGATCCTGTAATTAAAGACTGTATCATAATGTATACACACAAGGGGCCTGAATCAGGGTTGCACTGACAACTTTATGTTTGATTGTTTAATTTTGCAACCTTAATGATGTTTCTTTAATGTAGTTTAACATTACATTTGAATTCTTTCTTTGAAAACTGTATTAGGCAGCATTTGTCAGTAAATGCAAATAACCCAATGCATTATGTATATTTGGTTCCCTCCAGGTCTTTCAGTATGATTAGAATGGTTGCCAAATAACATGTTTAACAAGGTTTTCCACAAGATTTTCTGCAAAGTTTTCTCCTGTTTAAATCCTTATAGTGGATTTGTTGAAATATCTCCAACACAAAGCTATGAAGCAAAACAACACTTCTATCATAATTATGTAATGAAATTTAAGTCAGAAGCTTTTGTTTTGCCTTTCTATAGAAACAAGCAAATTTCCCCTCTATCCTAGTAGGACTAACTTGATAAAATGGCAGTGAGAATTACTGGCAGCCCTTTAAGAAGACAGTGAAGCCACTACTGACTGAGGAAATAGAGAGCTGGTGCCGAGTCCCATCACTAAAATATGAATAAGTGAAAATATTTTCATTGGTAACGTGATTTACTGAAATATTTGCTATACCAGCATTCCTGTACTCTCCTGTAGACTAAAATTTAAGCAACAGTGGCACCTAGTATGGCAGAGCTGTTCCACCTCTCAGTTGCACTTGCACCATTTCTAATGGACTTGAATATTACTGTCAGGCACATATAGTCATGGGAACCCAAACTCCTACATAATAATATTAAGACTTCAGCTTTGGTTTTGAAATCCTGTTCTAAGGCACCTTCTTTTAGTCAGGAGACAGCATAATTTCCTAAAGGTAGAGCACATACAGAACATCCCAAAGAGAAATGCACACTATGCTCTCCTATAACATGCTCTTTCTTCCTCTCTCTTGCCTTTCACCCTGCTCCCCTCTCCTCACTCTCCCATCCCCAGAATACGAGATTCTGTTATTTACAGCAAAACTATTTCCTCCCAATGGGTGCTCACATAAGGCACTGGAATGAACAAAGTACACCCCCTCCTTTTGTACACATCAACCCCTCAGGTCAGCTGCAATTTGCCAGCAAGCCCTTCCACATCCACAAGGTTTGTCCAAAGAAAATAGTAGTGAGAGGCAGATGGAAACTACAGTTCTCTGTCAGAACCGATAACCACATTTAAAAACAAATTAACAAAACTCAGAGCATCTCAATACTACACTGAGGGGTGTCTGGGTGCATCTGTTTGTACACCAGCCACACATAAGCGTGACAACTCTTGGACTTTTCTTTTGAGGACCAGGCACAAGTTGTTGGCATCCCACTCCTTTTGCAGAGTCCCTCTTACATTTTAGCTGTTCTAGCATATCTCTTAGTTGATTTTTCTCCTGTTTAGGTTAGAGCTTTTATCACAGAATTCACAGATCATTAATACTTAAGAGAAAGGGAGTCATGTCCCTCCCTTTTTTTTTTAAATTTATTTTTTCCTTATTACAAGATCGCAAGGAAGAGCCTTGATTTAGAGGTCTGCATTCCAGTGGAGTCACTAGAACAGCCTTCCAAAATATTTTGGTTGGCTAAGAAAGTGGTTGGCTTACACTTTTGACCAAAAAAACCGCTCTAGACAAAAACCTGGGTGAAGGCTAGTCAGTAACTATTTCATCAGAGGCCACCCAGTAAGTGACATAAATAAAAGTTACTGACAGCAGTAACAGATGCACATATGTACAGACCATCCCCTTAAAAAATACATCTGCCCTGCCTTGTGGATTCTATAGAATATTAATAAATTTTTTGTTTATTATGTAGCACATTGTACAAACAATATATAAACAGTCACTATCTAGTCCCCAAAGACTAGATGATGTTTAGGTGTCAGCTACATTCAGAGAAGGGTTTTCATCACAGATATGAAAAATACCAACAAATTCTTGCAGCACAGAGTTGTAGGTGCCTCCTGTAGCTACAAATCTGCAGGTGGAAAGCAGAAGCCATTTGAGCTCCAAACACTGACTAGGTCCTTCTCCTCCTACATATTGTATAGACTGAGCACAAGGTTTCTAGCCAAGGCAGGTGACAGTCCTTGGGAAACAACTTTGCTCAGTGTTGTCTTAGAAACATGGAGTATTTGCTTCCTACAGCTGGTAACGATGAACGAGAGACCTCAGCAAAGTAAGGGGCAGGAGAGCTAAGTTACTTATAACCAGGCGTGAAGGCAGAACTTCATCCAAAATGTGAAGACACTACCATTGCAGAGGTGTTGGAGCATCACACCACACAGGTCACTCGTCAGTGTTAAAGCTGTGAAGAGTTAATCAAATGCATATTGTTATTTGATGCTGCATAGAAAAGGATGTTAAAGCATCTGGGCATCTTTGAAGTATTTAGCAGCTTACAGGCTACAGATCAAGAGTGAAGTGAGATCACCTGCCTCTTGCTAATGAGCAGTGAGGGGTAAAAATGCCCTCTTCATAACCCCAGCACATGAGCTGCTCCCTCTGTGCAGACTGGCTGTGAGACAAGAGTGCTGCAAAGCAGCAGTGGAGATGGACCAAGTGCTTTCTAACATCCAGCTCCAGGGCTGCAGGCAGCTGGTGTTTGGGGAACCTCTGCATGCCAGTGCAGAACAAGCACTTCAATTCCTGCTTTTCTTTATTTGTGGCTTGCATTGTCTGCTGTCATTCAAACCTGAATGGTCAACAATAAAACATTGCTTATAATTACTGCTTCCAGAATGACTGCATTGTATGCTTTCCTGACAAATTGTGAGAGAACTGTACATTGCTATTATTATTATTATTATTTTCAAATCAATGCTTAAATGAATAATTTGTATGCACCAGAAAGCTTTGCTTGAAATCTAGTGACATGTCTAAAAATAAATGTTGTGCCAATGGGTAAATTCTGGCAAGTCACTGAATCAAGAGGAGTGTGACAGAGATGACTGGAAGATGGAAATAATTAAGCTGGGTTTTTTCCCTTTTCTTTTCATCATTTTAAAAAACCCATTTTGCCTAACATGAAATTTGAAGAGCTCTGTAGGAGACACCTTTTGTTTTCCTCAATAATGAGCCTGTTCCAACACCAAAACCAACATCCTAAAAAATAAATGCATGACTTCTATGCCTTGTGTTCACTTCTAGCTTTTTTTCTTTAAATACAGTTTTCAGAGAGCCTGAAATGTAAAAAAGACTCTTGCAGTTCCCTGAGGAAATTTGCACAACAGATGGTAAGATATTGTAGTTTCAGAGGTTTGATTAGAAGAATCAGTGATATCTGCTGGGTTGAGTGCAGGCTAGAGAGCCAGGAGCTTTCAAATTGTAATCCCCACTTTACCACTTGCTCCCTGCCTGTGGCAAGTGGCATGGTATTCTCATCCTGCTTTACTGCAAAATGCAAACAGGGGTGGTTCTCACAGGATTGCTTAGAAGGATTAATCTAAGGTTCTACCCTGCTTAGAAGATCTTAAATACTAGCCACACTCTGCAAATGAGACGTTACTGTTACACCAAATCAAAATTTGCATTGCTCTGCAACCCAAAATAGTACTTCTGAAAAAGTACATTTCTAACACCTTCCCTCCTAGCAGATCATCCAGAAAATAACTGGTAATCAACTTGAACAAAACGCACTGAGGCAAATTCAGTGTGAAATTTTTCATGTGGCACTTATGCAAATGTGCTGTTTTAAGGATTAATTTTATAAACAGAATTCTGAACATTACAGTAAATAGCAAAAAAAAAAAAAAAACCAACAACAACAAAACAAACAAACCCTACAAACAAATTTAAAGCAAAAAGAACTTAATCATTGAAAGAACTTAAAAAACTTAAAAGAAAACAAAAGAAAGAACAAGAAAAGAACTTAAATCATTGAAAAGAAGCATATCATTGTGGGAAGGACTTTGTTCTATTAAGAGCTCATAAAATATCTTAAAAACATGTCTCCAGTCCTGACATCCTGATAGGGACCTGAAATACTTAATGCTTACAGTAAACATTTGATTTTGCAATATCTTCTCTCTTTTTTCCCCTCATGAGTTTAGATTTGTAATCCACACTTAACTATTTTTAAGCCAAAAGCTAAATAGCTTAATAAAAAAGAACTTTATAATTCAAGGCTATACATAAAAAGCTTTTATACAATTGGTCCAGAAACACCAGATGGAAAAACGTCTTAATGCAGCAAAACTGAGGAGTCCTTCGATAGCCAAGAGTTAAATTACTTCCTTTAAGAGGCACAGCTTCCAGAAGTAATCTTTTGCATAGACGCAATTCTGCATACTATAAGAAATTCCTAAGCTTCCTAGTAAGAAACCCCAACATTGGGATTTCTGTCTGTATTTGATCTCCAGAACCCAGTCTACATGTTCGAACTAGGAGGTATTTCCTATTGCCCAGTGCCAGTGGCACAGCAGAAGGAAGCAGATGTATCACCAAAGGCTTGGATCTTCCCTTGCCAGACTCCTCTGCTCGTCCTGCTAATTCAAAGCACAAGCCAGCCTGCTTGACCCACAGAAAGAGCATGAGAGAGCAAGCAGAACATGAATCCTGTCAAAAGCTGAGGACAAGGCTAAGCAACATCACGTTTGTTGGACTGGTCAGTCCATCAACTCAGAAATAAGCGTTAAACACTGAGGACAAGAGCATCAAAATAAGTTGCATAGAGGACATAGCAGTAAAATCCTACAGCCTGAAACCATAAAATATAACTAGTTAAAGCCTAGAAAACATGTTTACAACAAAAAACCCTCCCCAAGAACTCATACACATACCACAAAGCTTCAGTATTTGTTACAGGAATGAAGGGGAGAGGAGTGTGTAGGAGGGAGAAAAAACATCCAACAAAATAAAAAAGTTCAGCCACTTTTCACAGGATGAAAGGTTCCTCCCACATCCATTCAGCAGTAGCTGTTTGCAGGTCTGTTATATTCCTTGGCTCACTATCTGCTACATCATTGCTGAGACATCCTACACATTCCTCCAACGCTTGGCAGCAAAGCCAGAGAGAAATAATGATGGCCATCCACAATGCTCATCTGTCCATACTGTCCAGGGCTAGAGGTAGAAAGGATATAAGGCATATGAAATACTGCTTATATAAGAAAATGGAGAAGTGTCAAGTTCAGATTCATGTTAGCAAAGAGTATTTATTCACTCTTTCTTTAATAAAAATGAAACTAAAATGTTTGATGCAGAAAACACTCAGTGTGTTCTTACAGGAAAAAGAAAACAGATGGAAAGACAGTAATCAGCTCAGGGGCAGAAATCTTTTCATTTATACATCCAGAGATCATAAAATTCAAAGAACAGAAGTTCCAGGTTTAGAGTGGAATATGAAACTTCACATTTCAAGACTGTATAAACATAAAATCAGTCACATCTGTAAAACTGAGTGGTAATGGTAATGCAATGCTGTACCCAAATCAACACAAGGTCATGAAAGAGGTATAATTGTCAGAGCTGTCAAAAACATGAGCAAGAGACACTAAAACCCTCACATACCCCCACAGGCTTGAAAACATTTTTGTATGTGTTTAGCCCTGACATCACTGTGAGTCATTACTTGGAATCTAATTATTAAGAAATTAGGGGGGCTTGGATGTATTGTAGACACACACTGAAAGACTTTCATGCAGCACTTTGTGAACATGGCTGCTTGTTGCCTGCCCTTAGAAACCCAGACATACTGTGTTTCACTGAAAAATTGCTTGATGTATTTTTAGTTATTTATGTTTCAAAATCATTTTACATTGAGGAATGAAAAAAAAATGAAGGAACATGAAAAATCAACTTGCAACGCTGTATTTGTCGGACGTCTGAAAAAGTACAGTCTTGCCCCGAACCAGAAACTGAATTTAGATGCTGCTTTGACCTTATACCTCTTATGTACAATCGCATGTAAACTACGCTATTATTTCCAATTACCTTATCATCCATTCTGGGCTGTATCTGTGTCCACAGAGAGGAGCTGCATTTTGATTTTAAATTTTGGAGCAAAAGGTCAATCTGCATCTGCATCAGCAAGAGAGAGAATTGGAAGAGAACTGAGACTGAATGGGATCCCATTTGTTTAGAAGGCAAATACACAGCTATACAAGAACTGCCTTTTAATTTCATTTCTGTAAAGCAGTAGCATGAAACGCAAATCTGTTTCCCCATAATAAAATCATTTCAGTGACGCATTTTCTCATGCTTAGAATAATGCCTTGTACTCCTTTATTCCATCTTTAAGATTAATTCAGGGAAATCAGGGGCACCTCTCTCAGCTGCATGCAACCATGTGGTTAACATTTGTTTCCTATTACCCTGCTTAGTTAGGATTTATATCACCTTCATCCAGAAAGAATCATGTTGTGTTTGGTTACAATCCTAAGAAGAAAATAATTCAAATAACTACAGTTCCTAAAATAAAACTTCCTTTAGTGGAGAAAAACTCCTTCCCCTGTGAGTTTCAGGATCCCAGCAGCTATTTCAGGTATTCTCAACTGTAGTGTCAGTAAGGCTGTTTCACTAATTTCACAGAAAGTAACTGTAGGCTTAGAAGGAACCAACAATTTTTATAACAGAGCTCAGAGCTGAAAAATTGTAAGTGTTCTGGGCACCCATTCACACCACAGAAAAACAGAAGCAAAACCCTTCATCAGGGCAGCCCTAGATATTGAAACTATTGCAAGGGATGTACTTACTTCTTTAGTATTGCACACCTTAGTTTTGGTCACCCAGGACAGTTCATCTATAGCAATAACATGCAATTCCCCTGCCTTTTCTAACAGCCTGTCCTGTTCATGTTTTCTGCAATTACCCAAGTGAAGAAATGTATATCAATTAATTCCATTCACACCCATACTGAATACCAAATGGTTACATTTTTTTGATGATTGGAAAGCATTTTTTCTTTCCCACTGACAGCAATAAAGGCTTACACATCTACATATCTTACAAACTAGATATCTTAAGGTATGTCACTACCTTTAAGAATGCCATTTTTTTTTTTTAGATAGCCCTTCATATATGTTTAAAATCACTTTAGTGATGAAAATATCTCAGCCAAGTTTCCTGTTACAAAGTTAACGAAAAACAGAAACTAGATATGCAGTCACAAGTGCAAGGATTTACTCAGGAAAGATAGCTTGGTGTCCTTCATGCTCAGAGCTGCTTTGAATTCACTCAAGAAAATCTTTGGGTATTAATTCAGTATGTCTGTTTTGGGGCAAGTAAGATCACTGCACTACTGAGCAACTCCTCAAGAAGATGATGTTTATTGAATTTCATGATCACTCACTGGACTAAGTTTTTCTCAGGACTCAAGAATTACTGAGAATCATTAAAATCTTTCTTAAGGCAGGCCTCTGTTAGACAGAGTCCTTTAGGATAAATAATATTTTCCATAAACATTACCTTAACTAACAAAGTGGTTAAATTCTTCTCTCCCATTTACTCACCTCTTATTCTTGTTTGGCTCTAGGCCCTGACTGCAAGGCTTGGAGATGTACGCCACAGTTACTGAGGAGTGGATTATTTTTAACACTTCCGTCCCTTTCATTTCCAAGGATACATTGCTTCCTATTACTTGACAGACATTTCCTAGTATAATTTATGAGAGCAACTGGGGGGAAAACGGCATGTTGCTTTCCTAAACCAAAATAATAACAGTAATCTAAGCCACTTCTAGACAGTCTGATAAAACAGGAGGGTGGCACATGCGAGTCTGTGGCACTGGAAATGGAGGAATCACTTCTCTGATATAAATTCTTCAGTTCATATTAGACAAGCCTGAAAATGTCATATAAAAGCTAACGCAGATAATCTCAAAGCAAGAAAGATCCATGGGAGTCCTGGAAACTTATGTTGAATTGATGAGAAAGATCTGCAGACTTTTCTATCATTCATCTTGAAAACTGGATGCAACATTATACTCTAAGCATTGGCTATTGGTAACCTACAGGACAGTAAGCAATACTTTCCCTGTGTTCTAATTAGAAGGAATTAATTCTGAGGCAATTTACTGCATTTCCTTATACTGCAAAAAAAAGCAACAGAAACGTGCATCAAACTGTGTACATTAATTTGCTAATGCACTCTACACCTGCTTCAACTTGATGTCCCCTTGCTGCCTGGATCATTTTCCTAGATGCAACCTGTTCCTACACAAAAACATGCTTAAAGAAGTAACTTGACATGACCAAAAGGTCTGTGCCTCATACCTCTGGATCTACTTTTTTTTGACCTAACTTACTGCCCAGCTCCACACATATCTTCTCATACTCTTGAAAGACCTGTTTTGGGGTTTTTTGAAACCTAGATTCTGAAAGATCAAAATTTGCCATCATTAACTTCACTATGAGAAAATGACATTGCACCTGGGTTTTGAACCCAGTGTGCACAGCCTTGATACAGGCAGAATTTAATCAGCTTCACTGACAAGCACAGGTTTCAGAAATCAAACTGATTGAGCCTCTAAGGGATTGACTTAAAAGCGAAGTATGCAGCCCTTTTTATTTTAGAATGGCTGCAGGACCATGGGCAGTAATTGCAGCAACACAATATCAGTATCAAAGAATTCCAGACCCTCTTACAAACTAAATTTATGGTCACTGAGAAAGGTGTCAAGTTAGATTTAACTTTCAAAGAGACATCGAAGAGAAGCTCATAAAAGCACCTGGATATACTGCACAATGAGACATTTCCAATGATCTTACGTATATGCAGAAAGAATATGATAAAGAATATTTTTTCCCACTTGATTTCCTGTATTATTAGTCAAAAACAGAGGCAGTGAGAGTGAGATGTAGTCCTTCTTAGTATTTCCTACCCCTTAGTTTCCTAAGAGTCAAGTTTCCACAACTATTACATTAGTGAAACTGAGCTCCGTAAATAGGGGTTTGTTTGTTTGTTGTTTTGTGTTTAAAAGACTACTGGTTGTTTGGTTTCTTTCCCTTTGGCCCCATCTGTTGTGGTGCATCAGCCCTGCATAAGGCTGATGGATGAACCACCAACTCATGGCCTGAAGCTAATAGAGTGGTGGGATCACTATGAGCCAGACAATCTGACAAGTTAGAGTAATTTACTCTAAGGCACCTCGTCTGATTGTCAACCACCTGTGTTAGAGGTTGGTTCATGAGTTCTCCTCCCCCTGATGCTATCATATGCATTGTATCTGCCCTGAGTTGTCAATCTCCCTAAGTTGCAGGAAAGTTCTCTGTTCTTCAGTTCCCTTTTGGTTGTATGTTCTCCTGCCCCTCCTTCCTCCTCTCCCATTGGACTGTATCCCTAAACTCCTCCCAAACCCCACCTCCTTTCCTCAACACAATTGGACCATCTGAGTTTCCCCGCCTACTGTCAGCCCTGTGTAAAACCCTGAACCCTGCTCAGAGTTTGTGTTTTTGTCCCACGGTTCTGTGGATAGTAAAGTGTTCTCTGGAGCACCGCACAAGAAGCCCTGCCAAGTCTCTTTGCTTTCGCCATTCCTCCTCCTTAGCGCAGGGTTGAGCCGGCACCCGACCATCCGGAGCTGGGTGTGAGCAGCCAGGGCGGACTGCCTCCGAGGCAGTGCCTGGCAGCGGCTGCTGGGCCAGTTTTACCTGGGCACTGTGCCTTTGCCTGGATCTCTCGGTGCCACGCGGCGGCTCCTCTCGCACTCCCCTCAACCCAGAACACCGGGCCTCGGACTTGCACAGTGACTCATTTGAGAATTTGAGACAGGAGTCATTCCTGGACAGCTGCAAGCGACGCAGCACCCATCTGTTAGTGGCTGCTGAAATTCAGCTCCCTGATAATTCATGGTGGCTGGTGTCTTGTCCTGTTCTTCTAGAGACAAGGTGGGAGACTAATTCTAGCAAAAAAAAAGGCAAGAGAGGGGGTGGCTTCAGAAAAGGAGCACCAGGGCAACTGCAGTGATATAATTATGCTGAAATACTTCCCCCTTCCCAATACAGGCAGGATTTAGATCTTTTAATATTGGCCTTTGACTAAAAGCCAGGAAGAAGCTGTCTTTAAATGCAAACTCATCAGTTGTGAGTCTATGCAAAGCGCCGTTTATACTTCCACTTGGAGCACATAACACGTCCATATTGACTGTTTGTTATGTAAAGACACCTTATTTTAATCCACGAGTTTCAAAACTCTTCTTCAAAATAAAATTTACATTCCAAAATAAAAGTACAGAATGCTTCTCATCCATAAAACAAAACAAACAGATGACCCCCCCAAAAACACACAAAAAACAACAAAACAACACTGAACAGCAACACAACACCAAACAAGGCATTTACAAGACTCTACAGACTTAGAGATGAATGACTTCTGTCTTCATAAATATTTTGGCATATCAAAGGTAAAAGCTAAGAACCTTCTTTCCTCTGACAAGCCCTAAAATCCAACCAGGCTGAAATTCTACTGGTGGCTAGACAGACTTAGCTGTTTATCCTCTGCTATGCTTTGAAAAGCTGTTTGTCACCTAAATGCCTAGTACCTGACTATTTTAAAAATTTGATCTAATAAGATGATGTGATTTAAACCCAGTCAGCAACTCAGTACCACAGAGCCACTCACTCTCCTGCCCTCAGTGGGATGGGGAGGAGAATCAAAAAATGTAAAGCTCATGGGTTGAGATAAGAACACTTTAACAATTGAAATAAAGTAAAATATAGTAATAATAATAATGATAAAAAGGAGACTGAGAGACAGAAACAAAACCCAAGAAATGCAAGTGAAGCACAATACAGTTGCTCGTCACCTGCTGACTGATGCCCAGCCCAGCCCTGAGCAGGAACTGGTGGCCTCTGGCCAGCTACCTCCATTTATAAACTGAGCAGGCCTTCCATGGTGTGGCAAATCCTTTGGCCAGTTTGAGTCAGCTGTCCTGGCCATGCTCCCTCCTGGCTCCTTGTGCACCTGCTCACTGCAGAGAATGAGACACTGAGACGTCCTTGACTTAGAGTGAGCACTACTGAGAAACAGCTAAAGCATCAATGTGTTATCAACATTATTCTCATACTAAATTCAAAACATATCACGGTACCAACTACTAAAAAGAAAACTATCCACCAGGACTTAAAGCTAAATCAGAAGATAAAAATCAGTGTGAAAGTAGGTTATAGTATTAGTCATTAACATTCAGGTGGAGAGAAAATTACATTTCTAAATTACGACCTCAACTTGAGAATTTTCAAGTTGAGATCAACTCATACAGGCACTTCTCTAATTTCCTTGTCTTTGAGCTGAACCTTTGATTGAGGATGACAACTCTTGCAAGGACAATTTAAAACTGACCCTTGGGCCAGCAATTGCCAATCACCCCTTCATATGCACTAGTCATGCATTCTGCAGAGCTGTAGGGTTTTGACTTAACCTTATTTCACTTCTGACAATCTTTACAAAGGAATTATTTGCAGTTGATACAATGTGTGATGGGTTTGAACTTAGGTCAGGGAGATTGAATTAAAGCAGAGGGCATCCTCGTGATGAAATCATACCAACTTTTCCAAATAAAATTACTTATCCACACACACCAAAGAATTGAATAATGTAAGGTGTCCTTTTGTGATGGGGATTTTCTTCTCATGAGAACAGGTTATGCTCTACTGTCAAAAATATTTAAAGGTCAGGGGCATCACAACCTACAGCAATTCATTCCAATCTGTGAAAAATGCTTTATATCTCCTCCCACTAAACTAATTTGGCAGCTTGAATTCAGCAGCTAGAATTCCAGCTCAGCTACTCACCTCTCAGACAATCTGCGTTTTGTGGTGCAACCCATGGTGTTGCATTACATGACCCCAGGGTCTTTTCCATACTGTTGGGTTGTGAACACAAAGTTGAGATGGCCACAAAGATGTGCTTTCTGAAGGTTTGCATTTAACATGCTGCTCCACTGGTACCCTGTACACACAGTGATGCATCATTAGCACTAGAGCAACTCTGTTCTTTGTGAAGGGAACTGACTGTCATAAAAAAAAAATCAAAACAAACTACATCCTATCAGATAAATTAAGCATTATAAAGTTAGAACAGTTCAATCTCAGTAGGAATGAGGGATGTCGTGGTCCGTAATTGGTGAAGGCAACAGAGACACAACCCACAGCAAGATACTGTCATCAGCGCAGCCCGGACACAAAAAGTAAGGCACATTGGAAACCTCATTTAAGAGGGCGCAAGGCAGCAGACCTGTTCCCTGCTTTGAGCTGATGATCTTATCTGAAAGAGTGGATCTGAATAGTAGAACTGCTGCATCTGAGATTGCTCCCACTGCCTCTCTGACTTGCCGAGGACTGTCCCTGACACATAACCACACTTACAGGTGTGTGGAAGTCACAGGACTTCCCCTCCAGAGGTGCTGGATAGGGCTTCTTTTCTCCCTCAGCACAGCCTGTGCTCTCCTCCTCCACTACCTGTCCTTGACAAAAAGTACTAAACACAGTTCAGAGCCCTGTAAAACCCTGCAGATCTGGTGTCATTCTCTGCCACCCTGTCACAAACAGAGGCCACAAACACTTGATCCTACAGCACTTTAAACATACCATTTTTCCCCATTACACTTTTCTATCTCGTAAGGGCAAGTCATAGGTGTTTAACACAGAGATGCCACCCTAATGGGAAGCCAAACTTACAAAAATAATCCAAGGTTTTTATTAAAGGCAAACAACTCCTTCATCCCAGCCGCAAGTACCACAATTTTATAACAGGCTATAAGGACAGTAAAATACTGACTTCAGTAACTTCACTTACAAGGTGCAGGGCAGCATACAAACAAACAAAACAACCGTTATTGGATTTCTTTTTTAAAGCCACTATGTGGATTATTTCTTTAAAACTCTAACACAGATTACCAGAGCAGCAGAAAAAAACCAATCCTGGAATCTCAAGTGGAGCAGAGGAAGTCACTTTAAAAGGTAACAATGTGCCTTATTGGTATAAGCTGTTCGGTGTTACACCAAAACGAGTCATTCCTTAGCACTGTCACACACAAAGTGGGACAAGGATTTCAGCTGCCTATCCCATACAAAATAGAGACTTAGTAAAAACATTTTGCCTTTAATTCCCAGCCTGAAAGAAGAATGTCATTGTCAATGTGACTTGGAAAAAAAAAAACTCCACATGTGCTGCATTACTCAGATTTGTTCTCTTTATGTGTTCAAAGTTAAACAAACATTTCTGCATTTCACTCCCATTATCTCAAAGTCACAGCAGTGAAATCTGGATTCTTCTCTGGCTCTTCCATAAGCAATAGATGCTCAGCTCTGTATTGCACTCACCTAACAGTGAGGAACTTTGCTATTTCCAATAATGTGCAAACAAGAGGTCCCCCAGCACCCAGTTTATCTGCCTGCCAGTCTTTTTATTTTCCAAAATTAGTATATGTTTATTTGCAACCAAGTTTTTTATAAGACAACTACGCAAAGCAAATATAGAAATATGAATTAATATACAGTTTTCACCTCATGCATATTGCAAACAAGTATTCCAAGTGGTAAAGACTCCACTTAATCTAATTAAGTATTAAAAGGGATTGTTCCTTTTTAGCTTGAAGAAATTACTAACTCACATTTTCTGTTTAGTCTGCTGTCTTCTGAATAACAGAAATACCATCTTACATGGACCAGTACCAGCTCCTCATCTCTAAAAGGCACAGTTTCTCCCTGGTGTAAAAATAAATCTGACAAAGGAATCCAGGTTTTTTTTTCCCCCACAGCTGGCACAGATTTCTCTCTCTGAAGGTTCATTTCTAGCATTCTATGTAATTAAAGTCTGAGGATTGGTCTGTGGGTTGTTTGGGTTTTTTTAAACACTAAAGCAGTCTCTTGTAGCAATGTCAGCCTCGAGTGCAGACAAGAATGAATAAAACCTCAAATACTGCATTTTAATGGGAATCAAATTAGACTGGTCTCATCCTAGGTGGCACTTGTCAACACTACACACAGCATGCCCACTGGCTGTGTTGACAATTTACCTTTTTTTCCTTCCTCTGTCCACAAGGAAAGGTCTTTCTAAATCCCCTAACAAAGCAGCGATGCTCTGTCTGCCCAGGAAAGAATTTGTGGGCAAGTTTTCAGACTCCTCTCATCGACAGCTGAAACACTGACAAGTGTTTTACCTGTCATTATGTAAAACTGTTAACACGTGTTTGCATGCTACTTATAAATGCAGATCTACATATACAGACTAAGTTAACATAACCTATAATAAGCTTCATTAATCCATCAACTAAGAACAGACTGACATTTAAAACTGTCAGTAAAACTTAATGTCTGAAAAGGATTCATCTGCAGAACCCCAAACCTTTTCAGTTGCTCAGGATCATAATAAAAGGCTATAAAATGGAAGCAAAGACTTGGGAAACCTTGTCTCAGCTGAAGTCAGTAACAGAACTACAAAACCCTCAAAAGAGCTATGAGTTCATTCCTGGTACTTAGGTTTCTGCCCAGAGCCAGTGTACACAAGAAGTTCACAATCCTCTGCTCTCTGCCGTTCTCTCCTCTGCTGATTTTCCTGTTTCACAGCAGCCTAAGCCACATGCCTACACTTAGACACACTCACAATCTTATGGCTTCCAGGGGCCATTCAGCTGTTTAACTACAGCAGGTACATATGTATTTTGCTCACTTGAGGACTTCTGTTCCCTCAAACCCACATCTCACTATAAATTCATACAATGTCCCACTGAGACCATGAAAACTCTCACAAGGGCCAGTAAAAAATGGCAAACAAAAAATATCAGTCTAGTTTCCCTTCCCTGCAAAGTTCTTCAGTGCAAGGACTGCCTTTGAATTGTGTGTGCATAATACTGTGAGCCAGGCCTCTACATGATGCTACAATAGAAATAATTTAAAAATCTATGTGAAGCTAATTAGTACAGCACTGTTATGCCCAGCAAGTAGAGCTAATCTTGTGTGATCCAAGAAGACCCCAATTTCTCATTTCTTTTGTATGTGGGGTTTATCCACTCTCCTCATACCTGCCCACCCCCTGTCACTTACACCAGATTTATTTCTGGAAAGCAGTTCTCTCCATACACAGATCATATGCTAGAATTGACCTAGGGAAATTTAATTTCCCAGTTAACCCTGCACCACTGTAAGAAGCTTCCTCTATCATTTTCTGAAGTAAAATTAAGCTCCTTGGTACTACTGTGCTGCACATGGCCATAGATTAATGTCTTTTCTACTTTTTCACTGATGAAGGAGTTGTCAAATAAACGTGCCCTTTAGCTAGCTGTCAGGGAAAAATCAAGCCTCCTGTGGCATTCAGGAAAAATAGCACAGAGCAGAAAGCAGGATTTTGTATCCCAAAGTGGATAAATCTATATTAGCTGAAAGCTGACTTCCACTTGAAACAAAAAAAAAAAAAAAAAAAAAAAAAAAAAAAAAAAAAAAAAAGGCAGTTCCCCACTGAAAACCTCAAATCTTTTGCAAACACATTGTTATTCACAGAAGGTTTCCCTATCCAGCAATACAAACCTTCACTTTTCTGCTCCCTCCAGATGCTTTACAATTCCTGTACCCTCTGCAAGACACAGCCCAGACTCCAACAAAAAGCCAGAGATATTTTCATCCTGAGTGGTACCACTGAGGAGCAATGGGCTCCATGCCCCCTTCACCACTGAGCAGGAAGAAGAAATGGCAGAGTGGGCAGTGCTGGCTCCTCAGCAACTGAGCCGGTTTGGTTCTTCATCAGCTACAACGAGCCCCAGGTGCACACCCAAGGATACCCAAGAGGCACAAGCCACCAGTAATGACACCAGACTGAGTGTTGTGGTGTGTTCAGTGTGCCAACACTGGGCAAGCCACACACCCCAGCATATTCAATGGTGGGACATGGCCGAAGGCCAGGAGCCTCAAGATTATGGTGAGGGCCCAGAAGCCCTTGCCTGAATATGTAGATCTGTCCCCTACCTTCCCCCATTTATAGTTAAGCTCTAGAAAGTTCTTTGTCCCTCGATATTCCCTTGGCTCCCAGTTTTCCTTCCCCACCTACCCTGTACCTCATTGGTTTATTGTATGTTTCCCTGCCTATGTACAACCTCTTTGCCCCCTATTGATTGGTCCTCTGCAGTTTACTCCTCCCATTTTGTAGGGGTATAAAACCCCACGTCAAGCCCTCATTTTTTGCTCTTTGCTCCCCCGTTCCTGGATTCCTGGATCCTCGCACCCCAATAAACCTGTCCTGTTCACCCTGCAAGGAGCCCCTCCCGATCTCTTTGTCTCCTCCTGCGCCTTTAACATCGGTGGGCTGGGCGAGCCCTTTCGCGGACCTCGCCAACCCTCCCGCTTCGCAAACAGCTCCATCAGCTTCTCCCGTGCGGAGAGAAGGGCCGGCTGCTGACCACCGGAGCTAGCCGTGAGGGTGGTCACTAAGGCGCGCCATGTCAACTGAGTTGTTCTGAATTTATATTTCATACCAAAGAGAAGCAGCATAATTCATCTTTTGCTGCTCGATGAAGTTTAGGAGAAGCCACAGTGCAGAGCCTGATAAATTTTGCGAGAGTTAAGACCACAGGGGAGCATTCCCTCATGGGCACCCTGTTCCTTGAGGCTTGAGGCCCAGGCTCCAACCACTACACAGCCATTTCTTTGTAAAACTTCCATGTCCTGACCTATCTATGTAACACTGCAATCTTCTTCCTCATTTTCCTTTGAAGATGAGAACAGCAGGAGAGCCGGGGAATTTGCTGCTGCAAATGCAGCCTGATCCAGCCACACTAGAGAACCCTGCTACTGCAGAAACAGACTGTTCACCCAGCAAAGCAGAACTGCACAAGGAAGGGGCAAATGACTTACAAACCGCTGTGGGCTGCCATCAGGAAGTACACAGTCAGACATTTTACACTGGTTATCATAATCAATAAAATTAGCTGAATATTTTTTACAACTGTGTCAACTGAAAACAATTTTGCTAATATCCAACTTGCACAGTCTAGTCCTAATTAAAAAGCAATCCAGGTAACTGCAAACAAAGGAGCAACATTTTTTTGTGGTGTGAATTCCCCAGTGAACATAAAAATTAACAGATGTTTTCACAGTACTAGTTATTTATCTGTAGCACTACTTCATTGCTGGGGGACATTCAGTAACAATCTGGGCTTTTACCAGATGTCTGCAAAGTAGTAGCTGCTCCTTGATCCACATGACTTTAATGCCTGAGGATACTTTCAACATACATTTGGTAAGAGGCATTTGTATTGGTTCTATGTTTTATGCTGATCATCATCATGCTTGTTGTCATAAATAATAGGGTACTCCAAAAGAGATATGATTCTGGGTAACAGGACCAAGCAACTGGAAAAAATTCTCCCTAGAATAGGTTTTCAGATTTAAACAGAGATATTGGCTTAGACTGTATGTATTTGCAAACCTATTTCTTTAGGCAACAATTAGAAAGGCAAGGAGACTCACAAAGTCAATTTTAACTGTGGATATGCACTTTAAAAGCACATGAAATTGTATCTTTGTCAGTGGCTCATGCATTTCTCCATTGCCCTCGAACAAGCTCAACAAGGCTGAAATCTGGATAAACTATTTTAGAACTTAAAAGAAGATTTTAACAGTTGGAAGTTTTCAGTGAAGTTGGTCTCATGCCCTTGCACATTTGAGCAGGAGGGAGGGAGAGAGATGGACTGAAAGAACTCAGCCTTTAACTTTGTATCGTGAGCTCTGAAAAAAAAAATCTTCTAAACAGATAGCACAAATGTGACACTAAAGGCTTCTCCCCTGAACTCTGCTCATTTCCAATGCAAAAAAACCTTAAGAGCTTCTGTTGAAAGCATTGCTATGATAAAACATGAGGAAAAAAATGCGAATGGATTGAAATCTCCCAGATTAACTGAACAATTGTCTGAGACAGACCAGTCAAGGTAATTTTCACTAATAAAAAAAAAAAACAAACAACCAAAAAGAGAGATGCAGCTTTTGAATAACACTGGAAAAGTCTGGCCACTTCTTTTCAGACTCAGAAACTGAAATCAGCATCTGATGACAGCTGTGGAACTCTGCCCAAGCTAGCATCTGGCCTTGGGGTCCGGGTAGTATGCCCAAGCCAGCAACCCTTGGGTACCAGAAGCTGGGGCACGGGCAGCAAAGCACTCTGGTTTCAGAGGTGATAAAGCATATATGGATTCATCAAAAGCCTTATTTCACTGAACACTCTGGAAGGCACTTGTCAGTTGTTTCTTACCTCTCCCAGAGAAAGGAGAGGGTAAAAGATCCTCATGAAACCCAGAGGAAAGAACCAAAATAGCTGGTTGTGGGGGTAACTCATCCATCAGCCTTTATTTTTGTTTTCCAGATGGGCAAGGAGGCGGGGGGACAGAGGTGAGTGTATTGAGAGGCTGTCCCTTTATGCAGCTGTGTGTTTGAATTGATGGGACAGGCCTCAGAATGACAGATGGGTGCCTACATTTTTCACTGAATGAATAATAAATAAAAAGGCAATGTAGTGGCATTTAAAGGGCCTCAGACTCTACCATCTCCCAGACAAGCAGGCTACCCAACTTCAGATGTTGCTCAACAGAAAGCTTTACAATTCTCAAGGCCTTGTTTTACTGTTGGGAGTGGGCAGAAATCGATGAAGCAGAATTTTAGTTTCTGCTGCTGAGAAAAAGTTCTTTTTCCACAGGTTTATCCTCACCAGAGCTCTCATGTGCTTTATAAGCCTACCGGGAATTTGTACTGCTCAGGCTGTAATTAACCCAGAATACGTGTAAATGTCTCAGACCTGTGCGATAACAAAAAGCAGCAAAGCCACAGGAGCTTCACCAAAGCAACCAGGGGAAGAATTTAAGTTAGATTCGTAATACATATAGGTATTTTTCCACATGGTGCGGGAGGATGAAGCAACAACCATAAATACAGGCATTAAATGGACTTCTTTCTATTATTAGAGGGACAAACATATCAGCAAGTCGGATCTATTTAATATACATCATACCGACTGTAACAGAGCCTGGTAAATCCTAGCCAAATACAAGCTCATTGTTCTCCTCCACTTTCCATTCCTTAATATCAGAGTAAATATCCTCCCAAAGAAGATGCAGCTGCTACTCCTGAGCTGGTTCATAAAAATTCATAGCAGCCTCCAACTGTAAACACAAATATGGCACTTAGTTTTGCTACTGATTTACTCCAATCCCCTACCCAAGACATTTGCTGTGATGACAAGACAAATGCTACTGTCTGATAGCAAAGTCATGGCACACAACAAAATAGAGATGTGACTTTACAATTTAATTAAAAAAAAAAAATAGCAACAAACTATATTGATACTTGATTTCTTTTTAAGCCATTTAAAAGAAATGTTATTAATGAGACCTTATTTAATCTGCATTATTTTGATCACTAAATTGCTGTTACCTAAGCTTGAGGTAACAGCTGTGATACACCATCATGCTCCCATGTTCATGTTGTTTCAGTAAAATGCAGTTTCAGTCAAATTCTATTTTTATTAGAATTGTGTAGTACCTTGTAAACCAAGCTAACCTAGAGTCAGAACATAATCATTTGCCTTTGCAGGTGTTGGACACTGCCTGGTCCCTACCTGCTCTTCATTCTGTGACAGAGGAGAGGACATAGCAGCTTCTCCTTTGACTTGTATTACTCTCCCTTTCCTGTGCTTTGCACATCAGGAGAAAGCTACTCTGAAGCAGGTCCCACTGCTCTCTCTGGGGAAGGCCAGCACTGAGCACTCCCACAAGAGACAGCAAGACTCACAGGTGACAGCTCTCCACACAGCCAGCAGGTATCTGTACGTCAGGGATGTGGTGGCATCCACGAAGGAATCATAGGATCTCTATCACGGGAAACTAGCAGCCAAAGAGGTGATTTACAGAAGCAAAATCTGATTTTATTTCAGAAAAGTCAATTAAACAGCTGTTTTTGCTTTCCAAGGGAAGAATGGATACAGCAGTCTATTGTGACTGTCACAGTGAATAGATGGTATATTTGCAGTAAGGGGAAACACGTAATGTTTTCTTTACTAAAGCTGCTCCTAACAGGAATTTCCACCAACAAGCAAAAACATCTCTCTTCAAGAGTTTAAAGATCTCCTTGTTTTCTCCCAGAAATAGCTCACTTGCTTACCTGAAAAGTAAAAAGTTATTTAGGCTATAGAGCATTGTACCTCTGACAGGTTTCCTCCCAAACACAAAGTAAACGCAAGTCCATCCAGTTCATGGTCCCTGGACAGGCAGCTGGAGCCAAAAGCAGATCTGTCACTCTATCATCAGATCTATCACTCACTGCACAGAACCACATACCTCAGCCTACCCTGCCAGCACCTCTTTTCAGAAAATGTTTGAGACATGAAGTTCATAGTGTGCAGTTTGCAGTACACTCGTGTCCCCAGAAACTTCCATCCTGGATGCCAACAGTTCTATAAGGTGTAAGGTAAGGTGTTACAAACCTTTTCTGAAAGAACCATCCTCTTCAACCTATAACCCCACATGACTTAATTTTTCTACAGGGAGAGAGGGATTGCCCATGGATTTCTCTCTTTAAGAGATGTCATATACAAATCACTTTGTTTTTTGCACCAGGGTATCTGCAAATCCATTTCCCCTTTCTTGAGAAAGTCCCAAAAGGTCAGACTAGCACTAGGAACTGGGAAGGCAGCCAGCTGGAAAGGACTTTAGCATAGCAGAACCTTCTATGTTCTTCCTTAGCCTTCCAGAAACTGTAATCCTAAAAGCTTGGCTCAGCATCTCCTCAAACCCTTCCATCAGTCCCCTTTATATAAACAAATAAAACTGTCTGTCTTGGCAGTATTTAGCAAAATTTTTCCTAGATATTGCATATGGAATGAGATGAAACTATACAACTGTTTAGATAACAAAGAGTGCCCTGGCACTGACTTAATGCCTTATTGGGCCCTCTGCCACGAGTTCCTGTGGTCACAAATTGCATAAAGGGCTTCTGCCATACCTTCCAGCACAAAAACCCTGAAAAAAACATTATTAAAAATGAAAAAGGAAATAAACCTCTCTCGAGAAATTCTTAGGAAAGTTCCAGCAATGAAGGAGACCTCCATGTGCCTCTTTTTATCTTCTCTCCTAAGAAAATGTCCTTATGCATCACCTTTAGGTCTAACTAATTCTTTATTTAACAGAAATAAATTTAGTAACTCTTAAAGTAAAAATGTGGGGGCTTTATTTTTTTTAATCTAGGGCAACTGATCAGATGAAAGTGATGAATGTGCAGAAATTCCAAAGACTCAGACATGCACACTTATCCTAGTCCTGGTGAAGGGCAGGCCAGGCCAGAAGTCTCTGCAGAGCAGGGGACTGTGAAGCAGTGGGATGAAGCCAGCAGCCATCCCAGCTCTGACACAGCTCCTATGTGACAGCCCTGACCTGTCTGGTCCTGGGACTGAGATCTTTGTGCTGCCTACACACGTAGCTGGGTTCTGCCAACTGCTCTAAATTCATAGTCACAGGTGATATAAGCAATCATATTTGTATACAGACATACCTAAAACTGCACTGTACATATGATGCAAAAACTGCACTGTACATATGATGCATGTTTTGCTAATTCAGCAATTGAGTTACAAGCTTTCTGTGGTTTCTGTGGTTTGCTTCCTTTAGTACAAAATCTGCCCCTAAGGAACTAAAGCCCCTTTAACCAAAAATGTACAGCAGCATCTTAGGAAGCATTGCAAAAAATTGACAGAAATTTTTAAAGGTCACTACACAACACCAAAACTCTGCTTTGGTAGAATGCTGTTTGTTTCACTGCTAAATTAATAATCATCTCCTACCTTGTTTCAGGGGTACAATGTCACAAGACCCCCACTGGCTTTTCATTACTGGGAGGATATAATGGAGATCATGGATAGCCCAATACACACCAGGATTCTCCCATCCAAGCCCTAGCTCCAGGACTGATGGCACCAAACCCCTACTGGTAATACGGACTCGTGACAAAAAAATCTCAGTAGAGGGCCCTTGAATCAAGTCACTTTGCACCATGGTCTGAGACACATCCCAAAGCTGGTTCACCTTCAGGGCACAGCACAAAGCTCATCCATCTGCTCAGGCTGCTGAAGGAAGGTGAGGGGATGGCTATATCTGTTTACAGCAGAATGTCAGTTTGGCTGTGCTTAAGTACTCTTAAAAGCACTGAATTAAATGTAGTAGTTTTTGTACCTAACAGTTGTTCCCAAAATTTTAAAAAAAGACAGTCACCTTGAATTCTTTAATACAAACCTGGAGTCTAGAAATTTGAGCCTATGGACAACAAATTCAATTTTATGTGTAGTATAAAATCATTAATAAAGTTCTTATTCCTGTTTATTTCAGTGATGTACTTATTTCTATGGATCTAAATTCCTGAAAATTTTCACCAATCCTGTCCTTTCACTCAAGTACTATAGTTGAAGGTCTTTGATTCAAATATCAGATACAGAAACAGAATTTTTACATTGTCACGGAAGTTTCCTGAAGTATACCAGTTTTAATTTAAATACTGAAAAAAATTTCCTATAATTTATGCTTTTAAATACTCTACAATGTAATTTTAAAAATACAGAATAGAGCCATCTGGCATTTCAGGTGGCCCCAGAATTTCAATGGATTGTAGTGAACGGCTGCTGATGTGTATTATCCATGCCAGAAAGTTTTATTACTTTACAACTAAGATTCTCAATACTGTTGCTAAAATTCACCAAACACACTTCACCGTTTTGTTCCTGCAAAGCAGCCAGGATTAACAGTGTTTTCACACCGTGACCCCTTGCCCAAACACCCCTTTGGCCACAGGAAAAACAAGAGTCAGAACTCCTACCTCAGTCTGATAAAGCCTTCAGGGAAGGATTACAGTCTTTCAACAACAAAGTAAATTTAGCATTGCTGGGTTTTAATTTTGCTGGGTTTAACTCTTGGCTACAGTCAAAGCTCAGCAGGTCACAGTGACCAAAACTGCATTTCATTTCACCCTTCTTAAAAAACTGGCAATATCTTTTTATGTTGCAGACTTTCTACAGTAAGATCATTAGTTTTCTAACTTGCTCTAATTACAATTGTCAAGATTCAGAGGAGGTTTAGGTTGGATATTAGGAAAAAATTCTTCCCCTAGAAGGTGACTGGGCACTGGAACAAGCTCCCCAGGAATGTGGTCACAGGACCAGCCTGACAGAGTTCAAGGAGTGTTGGGAGAATGCTCTCAGGCACGTGGTGGGATTCTTGGGGTTGTCCTGTGCAGGGCCAGGAGCTGGGCTTCAGTGATCTTTGTGCATCCATTCCAATTCAGAATCTTTTATAATCTTA
Organism: Eulacestoma nigropectus; assembly: GCA_013397775.1. Classification (NCBI taxonomy): domain Eukaryota; kingdom Metazoa; phylum Chordata; class Aves; order Passeriformes; genus Eulacestoma; species Eulacestoma nigropectus. The sequence continues at coordinate 76,023 of VZTE01006198.1, forward strand.
CAGTTATAAAAGTCCCACCATACCAAAATTCAGCACTGAAGTTATTCAAACGCCTATTCAAACTGAAAAGATGAAAATTCATTCTGGAACAAAAATGTTGTCATAATACAAAAATACCTAATAATTGTATTTTTGGTTGTGGTTTGGTTGTGGGTTTTTGGGGTTGGGTTTTTTTGGTGTTTTGTTTTGGGTTTCAAGTTTTTTTAGGGTGTTGTTGTTGTGGTTTGGTTTGGGTTTCTTTTAAAGCATAGTAATATAATGTAAAAATTAAGCATTTATAATTTTTGTATCAGAACTGGTTACTCTGGCATAGCTCCATAGAATGCATGATTAAGTGGAGAAACAGTCATAAAAATTTCCAACCATGTCTGTGCACAAGAGCAAGTTAAGTGAATATCAGTTACATTCAGATGTACTAACACTCAGATGCTACTTCAGCTGAAGCTGCTCTTAAGGAAATGTAGTCGGGTGGTTTGTTTTGAAGCCATTCCATAGTAGAGTTGAAAAGAGAGCAGTTTCAGATCAAAACCAACCCAAAATTAAAAATTGAAAATCTTGTCAGAAAATCTGCAGCATTTTGCACAATTTAAGCTTTTGATGGTGGAAAAAATGCTTATTATTGCAGAAATGATATTTTTAGTAGACGTGGCATTTTTTTCAGCAGAGTTTCTTCAAGGAAGGGACTCAGCCATTGCTGCCTTCCTGACATCCAGTCAATGATGCTTCTGCAGCTGCAATAAGTATTAAAACTGTGACTCCCAGGGACAAGCAAAGGTACTGCATCTTCTTGCTCTCATTACAGAATCAAAATAAAGAATAAGAAAAGGTGATTTTAAATTCATAGCCACTTTAAAGGTCACAGAAAGTATTATACTATTACAAGATCAGCTAATTATATTATTTATGGAAAGCATTTGTTCTGGGAACAGCGATTAGACATAACTACATTTGGATGTGTCTGTGACAAATCTAGAAATTAAACAAAGCTCCCCTAAAGTCAAAGCCAAGGGATTTTTTTTGTACCATAAAAACACTCTTTACGTGCTGTCCTGGCAGGAAAACCTCCTTTCCAATATTTGTTACTCTGTGAACTGCTACTGTAATGCTACTGTAATACTCTGTGTAATGCTAATAGGTCTCATCATTGGGCCCATAGCTGAGAAACTGGTGGATGCTGAGATTTCAGCTGAGTCGCTGTCCAGTCGCTGTCAGCAACCGAGAAAGTTTAGCAGCTCTTGAGACTCCACCCCAGAGAGCTCTCAGCTCAGCCTGACACTGCCCTGAGGGGAGAACAATTGCCAGCCTTCTGCCTCAGATCTCATTCTGCAAGAGGAGGAAGGCCAGAACAGATGCCTCTCCTCCTCCACATGCAGCAAGGCTTTAACCAAACTTTAGCTCTCACAGTAAAGTTTAAGTTTAAAAATGGCAAAAGCTGGTCACCTTAAAATATTCCTAAATTTTCCTACTGGGGAAAAACAGTATTTTCAATTAGTTAATCAGTGTGTATCCTTCACCATGTCCTGCTCCCTCTGTGCTACTTTGGTGGTCCATTACCCAGAGGAGAAACTTTTTTTGGCTGGGAAACAGAAGGATGCTGACCTATGGGTAAAAGATGGTGCTGTGCTAACGTGCTAAAGTGTCAACATTAGCAGTTCTAATGTGGACTTGAGTGCAGAGCCAGGCACAAAGAATCCAGGATTCTAACACCCATATTTCTCCCCAAGATCCATTTCAATACACATAATTGTATAGCACAAAATCTGGCACTTGAGGTCTGCTTGTAATACACTTTCTTTACATCAAGAGGACCTGTGTCACCTGCCTCCTCCTCCCCTACAACGCATGCATTTTCCTTATTGTTTCCATTCTGAGCCAGAACAGTTGAAGTCTGAGCACGTTGCTTAACGATACAGGACTGGTATAAGCTATGCTTAAAGTCTTCTTCCTCTGCTAGATGTCCTGCAGTGGCCATTACTAGAGGAAAATTGACTTTTTCATTATTGTTTCCAGGGGAGTTTCTCCCCTGTTCCTATTGCATTTGCTTTGGATTCTCCCTCCTCCCAGTGTTCTCACAATAATTTTTTCTTAGACACAGCAACTACTCTCACCTCTCTCATATATCTAATACATTTCTCAGCTGTAGGCTCTTTGGTGGGAATTTTCCACCTCCTTCTTAGATAACTGAATTCATTACAGATGTAAGCAAACAAATCTGGACTGTTACAGGACAATATCTGCAGGAAAAATAACCTCTGAGCAAGTAAAAGACTTCGTTTCTCTCTTTTAGCCAATGTTTGGTTAACTTCGTGATGAAAAACTGCCAAACAAAAAGAAAAATAAAAGGTGTCTGAATCCCATTTTTGCAGTTCAGAATCCAAGAGAGCTTTCTTTCTGAGCAAAATCCCTGGCTATTAATTTCAAAGATGTATGAAAATGAAAGCTGTATTGTATTCTCTGTCCATTTTGGTGCCTGATATTCAAATAAAGTTCACAACAAAATTAAGAATAAACATAGGAGTCTCTTAGACTAATGTTTCCCATGCAGCATTTGCTTCCTGAGAGACTCTCTGAGGGAGGGGGGTCAATCTTTCAGGCCCATTTCTTGAGGAAAGCTGTGCTGGATCATATGTCTGTTGAGATCTTGTCTTGTTCTCTCTAAGAGAGGCTACAAGTACTTATATGACTGGTGTTGAGGTTTGGTACCAAGTGTAGGTACAGAAACAAATCCATACCTTAGCTGCTGGCATATCACATAATGCATTCATGTACTAGTACTCACTCCATCATCATAAAACAGATCCAAGTGTTTTGTTTATGCATTCAGTCTGCAAGCCTTCCTTAACTTTCTGTTGTGGTGTTTATTAGATTTGCACTGCCAATAATCGTATTAGCACAAATGGTTAAGGGACAGTCTCCTCAAGAAAGATCACTGCTCAGGAGGGAATTATCCCTATCTAATTACAGTTCATGCTGCTGCTGGACATTCCACTTGCTCTTGCTGTCTGACTGCTGCTGTCTCGTTTTAAAGAGCACTGACTCTCCTCCAGACATGCACTTGGCTATTTGGAAACCAAGGCCCCATTGCAAAGTGTAACAGCTCATGGTCAGCGAAACGTGTGCTGCAGACCAACCCTGGAGACAGCAGGCCGTGAACACTCCAAATTCTCTTGGGGAAAGTTGGGAGCCATAAGTGTCGCCCAAGGGCTCTGTAACAGCCATCCTGTACCCTCCCTTTTGGAACAGGGTTCATCCCAGCAGTACCTTTTACTGTCCTGGCTCTTTGTCTTGCAATGAGCTACAACCTGCTGGAAAACACAGCCTGCACAGAGCCTCCTTCCAAACAGGATGATGCTGCATGGACAGCAAGTGTGCAGCAGGGCTGGACCAGGAGCTCTTGCCATCCTGTGTGTACACAGGCACGGTGTCCTCCGCACAACCAGGGTGTCCATGGGTGGCTAAGGACAGCTGGTGAGCACAAGGAGCAGCCCTGCAATGCAGCACAGCTGCTTCAGCAGCACAGGGGTGAATCTCAGAGGGACCAGTAAAGAAATGCAGCTCTCAGAGGCTTCAGCCTCCCAGTTCTTCTGAAGAACACAGTGTGCTATAGCAAGATCCTTCTGTGCAGGCTCCTGCACCAGCTTTAATTGCAATTGCTTTAAATTTCTAAATAGCCTGGAGACTTGACATCCCACTGCTTAACATTTTGGCAAAATCTCCCAGCCCTAGGCTACTTCCAAAACACTCCCATCTCTGGCAGAATCAGGTTCTTCGCCTGTCTCTAATCAAGAAAATAATTATATGTGACTTTTTTTTATATTGCAGGCATGACACATCTGAACATTTTGCTGGTTGCAATATAGTTTCATAAAATCATGGATCATTCAAAGATTTTTGTCCAAGGAGTTTTCAGGAAATTAGAATGAGCATTAAAGATCACACTATTCAACAGATATAATTTCAATATTAAAGTCTTATAAATCCTTGAATGAGTAGTGCTGCCTAGATTGAAATCAAAGCCCAGATAAAAAAATGTATTCACTTATTTATTTCAGAAGACAAAGTGGAGAGCTGCCTCCTTCTGAAACCACTGGTTATCTGAGAACAAACCTGTCTAGGCTTCAAGATCCTGCATCACACAGAGCTGCAGCACCTCGAAGTACTTGGGCTCAGCACACTTGAGCCAACTACCTAATGAAACAGAATCAATAGTTCAGGATCTCCTGGCTGCTCCATCTGTAATCCCACCAGTTACACCGCCTAACTCCTGAGGGGCAGTCTTATTAGGTGAGAGTCAGATACACGTCTTTTATTTTACTTATTCTAAAAACGTCTCCTTCTGTTCTTATTTCTTCAGATGCCTTTTTTTCCCCTCTCCCTACAGCTCTTCTAATCATTGCTGTTGCAAATTTTATGCGTGAAGTCTTCATTGGTAATTTTCCTCCACCCATGAAATAGCTTCTAGATCTCCAACTCAACATTAAAATTGCACGGTCAGTGTTTTTGAGCAGAAAAGATTGGTCAACGGGGAGATGGCTTCACTATCCATAATAAATGCTCTGGCACCAATGTCATTTATGCATTTGCTTAATCAAAGAAGACAACCTTCAACATGGAAGATGGGGAAGGGTAAGATATAACAGAAAGGTATTTTAATTAAGCTACAAAAACCTTGCTGTCTGATCGCTCTCTGAGAGGCCAGTTAGATGTGGCTGAGGGACAGCACTGTTGGCTCTATAATTCCAACTGCAGGCACTGGGAATATCAGGAGCAGATAACAGTTGCCCCAAGGCAAGTAATGCTACATTTTGCCTCATTTTCAAAGGACTCTTTTTTGCAGCTACAGTGGAGCATCACCGTAATTCAATTGTAGGGGTAAGTACAAGGTCAACAAACTCAGGCTCCTGCTACTTGGAATTTACCCTAGATATAAATTTCTCCTTTTTCTCAAAATTTTATTGGGTTTTATTTGTTTGCTAGTCTGTTTTCTTAACAAGGACAGAGGCCATTTGAAGGTGAACTGAAAAGTTGATGCAGAATTTTATCTAACTGCAGGAAAAATTGAAAATTTAGATGCCCTCTCTATATATAAAAAGAAACCACTGCTGAAACGTTGCTAATATCACTAGATCCAGAATAAAATGTTGTGTGTCCCTATGGTATTTCAGAGGAATAAAGGGATAAAATGAACAGTTTGCAAGCTAATTCTCCATACGTAACAGAGTATTTGTCCAGATTTAGACTGATCTTCAGGGAGGCAAGGGAGGGATGGGTTCCCAAATCCCATTGAAAAGCAATGAAAATTCACCTCTTAAGGGAATTCAGATTCAGATTAAATTTTTTCCTTCTACATTTCATTCTGTTAGCCTCTACCATCCATAACATTAGTAGAATTATCTAAAAAGATGTTACAATCAAACAGCTAGACTTTCAATAGTGTATTCAAAAGAATTAAGTTATCACAAGTACTATCCATGTTAAAGGGAAGTATGAAAATAACCACACAATCTGGACTTTCCATGTGTAAAATTAAAGGACACTAAACTAGCTATTAACATGTTACTAATTGTAAAACAATAGTGATAGATACTGGAAGTTAAAGGAATGAACTAAGGGTGGGCAATAGGTTAATTGCAGTACAACAGAATTTGAAAACACAGGAGGAAAAGAGAAGTCTAGATGAGGGAAAAATCCATTACTTGCACTAGATTTTTTTTCTTCAATCAATGTGCAGAGGTTGAGCAGATGTTTGTTTTGTATTTTATGGATAAATTGTGAACAACAAAAAAATAATTTTCCAGCAGACACCAAGAGCCAGCCTAAGCTACTGCTGTTTCCAAATTAACCAGCCCAAATGCTGAGCAGAGAGCCAAAGATCTCTTTGAACCACTGAGGTTTAACTTTTAGCATGTCTCAAAAAGGAGGAAATTTTTAAAGGGAGGTAGGACTGCCAGTTTAGTTTGTGTATTTCAAAGGGCAAAGGCAATGCAGAAAGTGCAGCAGTAACTAGGCATCTTGCAGATGAACAGATGGTGTAAACCTCATATATACTGCCAGTTAACTACAGTTAACTAAAATACATTTTAATACATCACTTTATCATGTAATAAATTTGGATACAGTCATGGTGTTAATTCAAGGACAGAAGTACAGGGAAAAGCTTAGGGACCATCACAGGTAATTGCCCCAAAATGATTTCCCAATAGCATTCAGTGGCAGAAAAGAGTAATACTATCCCTGAATGATTAAAAAGAAGACAACTGAAGAACAACAAAGTCAGTATTACCTCTAAACCCAGCTTTGTTGGAGCTCTTATTAGGCTGTTGCTCCCAGTCTAATTCAAGGAAGATGTGAAAAAGCAATGAAGAATTTAAAGTACAGCCACAAATGTGATTCACCAGCTGGGAGACAAGCCTTACAATGCAGGGCTTAAGGCCTCAAATATATTTAGCTTTCAAGAAGAGCTTCAGCTGTAGCTTGATCACTGTACATACAGGTGAAAGAGAGAGCTGTGGTGGCAGCTTTTCAAAGTTGCTGACAAAGCAAAACAAGAGCCAGCAGATGGGAGCTGAAGTCATAGAAATTCAGTCTGGAATAAGAAATAATTTACCATCACAAAGGCTAATTAAACACTGGAACAGTTTTTCACTGAAGGTGATAGAATTCTTCCAATGTAAGCTTTTAAAAGTGGATGAAACACTTTTTAAAAGATGTTCTTTAAACCATATATCATTTGAAGTGCTGCATAAGACTCATTGTCAATATCCTGAAGGAATTACATTGCCCCTGCACTGACTTCAGTTTCTACAGCTTTGCATGAGGGTGTCTCACCTATTTAAATATTATAAGGCCAGTGCAGACACTCTGTAAACTACAAGGATTATTTCTCTTCTTCTCCCTAACAGTCCTATAGGGAATCAGTCAGATTCTGATCAATTTTTTTTTCATTCCAAGTTCTGAAATTTCAAACATCATCCAGAGCCAGAGCAGAGACTGCCTGTGAAGTTACTCAGTGCTCTAACATGGTGCACCAGTCTTTCTCTTTCAAGGTTAAAGTGCCCAGCAGTGCTGAAGTCAGACATTTAGCCTCAGCAGAGACAAATTTTACCCCATTATTTTACCTCAGCACCTGCTTTGGGTTTGGTTGGGGTGGCGGGGGGTGGTGTTTGCCTATTCTGCATCTTTGGCCTCTAGAATTATTTAGACAAATTTCCCCTAATCAAGTTTTTACCAGTGAACAGAGTTTGTGTTCTGGGGATAACTCTCTCTAATTTCTTCTTTCAGTACACCGGCTGAAAAATAAAATGCTCAAATTAACAAAGACCCCAAGGTCAATCCAAGCATATTTCGGTGAAATGTAAGGAAACCATGACATTTAAAGAGGAAAAAAAGGGGGGAGGGGGGTAAAAAAATACCTTTCTGTTCTGAAAGTGCACAATAAGGATGCTCATACACAGCATTGAAGGTTTATACACAGGTATAAAAATGCATCTTTACTAGTAACAGGGAAAAAAACCCAAATCTTTTGACCCAGCAGTGCTGTGAGCCTTACTAGTAATGCCATGAGAATGAGCATTCCATCAGCACCACCACTGAAATGCTCTAATTATGCACTTTCAGCAAGTTACTGTGTTTTGACAAAATTTAAGTTGATGGCACTAAGGACATTTCTACCACACAAAACAGTTACTAAAATAATCTTGTGTAACACGAATCGCTAGGAATTACGTTCCATAAACTGACTTCTCAAACAAGCTTAGGATGAACTTTTACCCTCTCCTTTCACCAGATTAAAAAGGAAAGAGAAGACACAGTGCAATGGGTCACTGAGATATGTGCAGCATTTGACAGCCTGGGCCAAAATCTACTTTGATTTGCATGGCTAAATAAGCGCAGTAGTCCTTATCCCAAACCTCAGATGATTCCCCTAAAGCCACTGCAATCTTAAAGATTAACAACTGAAGTCTTTTCCTAGCTCAAGCAGAACAAAAGGAGGGAAACACAGAATGTCAGAGATGGGAACTGCATATGTTTTAAAAATACTCAGTGAATCCTATTCACAAAACCCACTTCAGCTGCTACTCTCTATGTTTAAATATTCTATGACAGAAAAAAGCCAATACCTTTCTGGTTATCTCATTCTTATTTATAATAGCTTATTACATTTTAATTCATCCAACTGCTCTTTTGGATTTCCAGGCAAATTGTGCTAAAAGCCCATGTAAGCAATAAATATTTTATTAATGAACTGGAATCCACCGTCATGGAAGTGAGCATTTGATTTCTCCATTTTTGGCACCCTGATTCCCTACTACCTACCCTTGGTTTCTAGATGGTAGCTTTATTTCCAGATTTTCTGTTTTCAGTCACCTTTCTTGCTTATTAATAATAATTATCCTAAACTACCTGCAGTCACCATTAGAAACTGTAATTTTCTCTAACAACCACTCCCTCCAGTGACAGGCAATACAGCTCACTACAAATGAAAATCATGAAAAGTAATGAGAGAGAGGAAGTGGAACAAGCACAACCAAGTCAGAGGCACCAAACCTTCAGTTAACATAATGAAGGAAAACCACATGAAAAACTATTATAGGGTCTAAGCTGAAGTGCACTGAAATCAACTTATCTCTTTCAACCTACTTTGAGGTCAGATGCTGTCACACCTGTTCTAATTCGAGTCCAGGGCTGAACAAAATCCCAGTTCAAACACACCTGTATTACTATAATGGTAGCACAGGGTACCCATCTGTCAACACCCCACACTTGTCTCATCTCTGAAGGCTGTGCTTCTGCACAGCTTGTATATATGAAAATAACCAAGGGTTGGAAACCCAAGCATACGCCATAGGGCAGGAATCTTAACTCCCTAAGTTTTCATAGGAAAGGGGAAGTAAATATACTTTTCCAGTAAGAACATAAATATTAGTCTACAGCAAACTATAGGGAAAATCCCAGGACTAAGGCTTTGATGGCTCCCAAGTACCTCTCTAGATTATTGTTCTGTAACCCTGTAATGTGTGTTTGAAATAACCCACAGAACTTATTTACAAGTATATAATACAATGAGTTCAGCCCTGTGTCTGCTGTGGACCTAAAAACTACAATCCATTCCTGATGGATAATATGTTTCTTCATGCTGTGCTCTATTAGCATCAGCTTCCTTTTTAAAATTCAGTGCTCTTCTTTCTCACTGCCAAAATTCCGAATATCCAGAATTGCATCTGTGTTTCATGACCTGCCATACAATTGTGTTATTAAGCTTAAATAATTAGTAGTTTGTTCAGTGCTATATAAATTCTAGGCCATAGTTATAAGACTGGTGTGAAAGCTGGAATTTGCTGGCTAATACCAAATTTCTGCAAGAGTTGCTACATATGCAAAAGAGCTTCTGCTCTCCAGTCCCAGATCTGTGGTTGTCACAGTGATTAAAACTCCATATTCCTAAACAATTAACTAACATAGTCTATTAAATCTCATTTTATTGCTTTGAATGGATTGAGATGGTACAATAATCCAGCCCGGAAGCAAGACAGAATTTGCATATCTCTTTCAGAAAATGGATAAAACAGAAAATGAATGACATGGTGGATAAAACCAAATCCTAGTGTGTTCTCAGTCTGCTTTGCATTTGATTTTCTCTGCTCTACCATAAACAAGTTTTAGCAGTGATAGACTCAGAATATATAGAAATCAAAGACAGAGAAAGCTCTCAGCGGCTACCAAAACAATTCACTTTAAACAGAACAAGCACATCACTCAGTATATTTTGACAAATATGAATGTGAAATCAGCCAGAATGTTTGTTTTCTTTGACTAGTACTGCTGGAGACAGCACTGCACATTGTGTATCCCATGCTGCAACTCAAATTCAATTTTGTGATTCAGAAAGTTTTTCTTTCAGTGCTTCAAATGGAATATATGACCTGCAATTCATTTATATTCCCTATGTAATTAGTAGCTGGCTAGTAAAACAAATTCGGTGCTTGATAAACACAGACAATTATATTTTCAAAGCAGTTGTATTTATACTTGGAAGGAAGGACAGTTTTATGAATATGTAATCAAGGATGTAAAATTAGAAAGAAAACAAAATAGAGCATAGTTAATTTGGTGGTAGTGACAAACTAACACTGAGCCAAGCCCCCTGCATACGCACTGCCCTGATAAACTTGTTATTAGCAAAGGTTCACTAAGAGGACCTTGGTAATCCTTCTTCTGTGTTTGCTCTTCTTTATTACTCCTTAGGGACAATAATGTTGCTAAAATAAAGATCTGCACAAGCAAAGATAAGAGTCCCTGTTTCCTAACTAACCTGTTTAATGGTTAACAAGCTGGGAATATATAGCTCTTTTCTCCTATTTCCTTTATAAATTTGGCTACAGGTATGTGCTGCACACCAGTGATTACCAAGCATTTAGGAGCAGCTGTGCCTCCAAATGAAAGATGAAACTGAACTGAAAGTTTGTTTGAAATGGAAATAAAACCTGGCAGATGGCAGCATCCAGAAATAGCACCACTGAAATGGAATTTTTTGTGCAGCTACTGCTCCAGAGCACTAGTGAGAATGGGGGGAGGACATCTCAGTAACAATCTACAAGGGGAAAAGTGGAGAAATAAAAAGTTAAGGCAGTTTTTGGGGGAAAGAAAACAGAGGGGATGGGAAGAAGAGAAGAAAATTAGCTTCATGTGTCAACACCTAAAAAAAGACCAGAAACTTAAAGAAGATTCTATTTAGCAAAATGAAAGGATTATCAGTATCTATAAGCTGGGTTTGTTCTTTGAGCAAAAGAAAAACTAGTGGAAGTACACGGAAAAAAGAATCATTTAGAGAAAGAAGATGAAAACCGACCAGTGGTCTGAATCAAAGAGGAATTTAAATCATAATAAGCCTTTGATATATTGTGGAAAGTCATTATGCTGAAACAGATGCAGATCTAAGTGTTCAGGGAGTTTGGGGGTTAAAGGCATATACCAAAAGGAACATTCAAGGGAGCTGATTTAGGTATTTTGCAAGAGAAAACTGACTTTCTTTTTTTTAAGAAGCAGACACAGTGCAGATGCTCACGGCAGCAGCTCCACAGTGCTCTCTGTGTAGGGAGTTTTGGGGACTGCAGTGCCACTAAGAGAACGTGTGTTTCTCTTAGTCAATCCCGTTGAAGGCTGACTACAACTTTGTGTAATTATTTGAGCTGAAACTTCTCAGAAATGGCCTAAAACTGTATTTGAGAGGAAATGCAACCTAAAGTGTTTCAGCCTTTGGGCATTCCTCATTGGACTGACACTACATCCTCCCTTCAGTGATGATGATACTTCTGAACCAGGGTGGTCTGGTAAGAGCAATTCATCTTTATCAGGGATACAGGCTTTTGACTTTGACATATTTATGCATAACTCCACTCTGTAATTCTTAATAACCAGGTCTGAAAGTCTCTAAATCACTTTTCAAAATGGAATTTTGCCCAGGAAAGTCACAGAAATCTTCAGAAAAAGCCCTACATAACCAGTTTCAGTTTGATTGATTAGCACTAAATTAATCCTATTGCTGCTTTCTATGTGAAGAGGCCAGAAGAAATGTGTTGCTCTCCATCCACTGTGTACACACAGGTGGAATAATACAATGTGACAGAGTAATTAGAAACTGTAAATTAAGATCACATCTGGATGTAGGAATAACCTGAAACTTGAACATTCCACTTTAGAAATGTCTTTTTTATTTTATGTTGTTGTTTAGCTGCAACTAATGTCAGACCATGCAGTAGTCTGAAACCAGCAATATCATAGGCAGATCATCCTGATGACTTTAAGAGATCTCTAATTTCACTGCTGCTCTACTGTATCTCATTGTTTAGGGAAAGCTGACAGCCTTGCCTTCCTGACAAAAACTGTTCCAGAGGATTCAGACGAGTTACTCGTGACAGCCACTTTGCAAAAATCTTCTAATATGAGTCAATTATGGTGATTCATTTACTTTTTCATCATTTTAAAACAAACGTTCCAGTGCGAAAAGTTTAAAGACCTCTTTGAAGAGAATTTGCAATTGCAAAGCTCTATTTTTCACCAGAGACAGAATTATTGCTTTACCAAAGCAAAGCTCTTCTGAGCAATTTTCATCTATTTCTGGTCTTGTAAACCAAGCCTAGTCTGAGTGCACTGTTGAAAACAGTGACATCAGATATTCTGTAACATGGTTGGGTTACTAAGCGATGCTGCAAAGTTCTGCAGTGTTATCCAGAATCCCAAGTTTTCTCAAATCTACAATCATTATATTATATTCACTCATCTAATAAATATCTGGAGGAATGATGTTAAAAGTTTCTTTTTGAATGAAAAGATTTTCTTCAAAAGTTAATTTTATAGGTCTTATAAAGCAACTGAGATTTTCTCTTGCAATGAATATTTGTTTTGCTAAGGAAGTGTAGGGTAATCCCTGTACAAAATTAGGAGCTGATGAGATCTATTGATTAGGGAATTTTATATTGGATTTGAGGTCTAAGATTTTTTTCTAAACTGCCCCAGAAGACCATAATTCTGACCAGTTCTTAACAGAGAGCTACACTGGGAGTGATATACACATACATGTATAAAAAATATATTAACATATTTAACCAGTTGCAGTGGCTGTGTGGCAAAATTAGCAAACATAACCAAGGGAAACCCCCTGAGACTGGGGAGTGTCACTCACATTTAAGGTCCCTGAGAGTCATCATCTATGAGTAATCATCCACAAGTTAGCAGAATTTTGTAGAGACCAAAACCAAAGAAAGTTGTCTTTATTGCTGCTATACTGATGGCCTTTTTAGCCTCTGCTAAATACAGAGAAGGTAAACATTCAGCCCTGGGTTGAAGGAGGAAATTAAATTACTCTACAGGCAATTAACAGCAGGAGTGTAACAGGAACACGAAAACCAAAGTCAAATTTGAAATTATGTCCTCATCAAATGCTGCTTTCCTAAAGGACAAATGATTGCAAAAGAGCAGAAGATTTACGTATCAGGCATGTTTTGCTCTGCAGTTGTTTAGACTCTGAAGGGAGCTGAGGATACTCTTTCAGGACCTTAGATTTCATACATCACATTTGTAGGTTAGAACCATCATGCCCAGGGAGAAGAGCCTGAGGCTTTTGAAGACGCTGAAAGAAACTTCGGCTATACAAACATAATTCAGAAAGATAAGTCATTTGATGTTCTTGTTAAAAAAAAATAAATAATCCAATGATGTCCAATGTGCAGATCTGTATGAGTAGTCATTTCAAATGAATGATCTCGTGTACTAAAAAGGGCAAAATCTCTGTCTTTCTTATACATAAATTAGTGGTTTGCATTTATCCAGTAAAGCAAGATTGAATAATGTATTATAATAATGAACTTGTTGGGAAGATGACCAGGTCCCCTGTTATATTTGTGCCATTCTAGTAGTTTCACAATATTTTCAGTGTGTCCTCATGTTCTCAGAAATTTGGATTTTACCTCTTTTCTGATATTTTATAGGAAAGCATTAGAGTTTTCTCCACATTACCACAGGGGCTGAACTCTGAGCTTAACTAAAATTCTACAAGTCTCTTCCCGCTAAGAATTTCCACATTGTACCTATCTAGGAAAAAAATATAGAAAAACCTGGTGCTACTGAATAGTGTAAAAAAAGAACATTAGGACATGGCTCTGGAGATCTTTCTGGCAAAACTGTTTCGCTATTCCATAATAGCTATGAAAGGCAAGTACTGTTCTTTCTTATTTCAAAAATATTCTCAAGTAGGACTTGTTTTCTGCCTCTAGCAGCTTGTTTTCCCTCAAGCCTGCTGATACAGAGAGCTGTCTATGAGTATGTTATTTTTTTTTGGTACCTGCAATACCCATGCTTACAGCCTGAAGCAAAAGGAAGCAAAGATGGTGAAGGTGTTTCATTCTCCGCTTCAAACATTCTTCCTGATGGTGAGAAAAGCTGTGCAATGGAGGAATATAGCACTGCCTAATAAATGGGACAGGGTAGACACACATGAATAGAAAGAGACACATCGGTGACTTTATCTGGCCCACAGATGCTTCTATGACATGCTAGCATTATTCAAAAGCAAAACTATATACCTCTTTTTGTTCATTCCTTATTTCACCTGTACCGAAAATATAGGCATTCTTGTTGTTCATGCAATACGTCTCCAAATCTTTAACAAGCTCCGCCACAATCAGCTTCCTTTCAAAACCACAATTTTTTACCTCAAGTTGTTTAGACCTCCTCTTTCTTCCATTCATAACCCATCAGTTTCTGCATCCCAGATGGATCTGGTGCAATATCTATAAGCTCCAGCCCTGGGTTGTAGGGGAGCCATAAATTTAGGCATTGTACAAAAGCAGTAATATTCTCTTCATTTAACTTTAACAAAACCCTTTGCAAACACTTTTCTTCGTGTCAGGATCAGTAATTTGTATAATACCAAAATAAACCCCAACACAGACAAGTCAAACATATTTCAACTTTCTTATTGCTCAGACATACTTTATTGGCCAGGTACTAAAAGTTCCAGTCAGAGACTAAAAACTGCAATGGGAATTATCTCACTGTGTATTGATTGCTAATCTAAAAATACACATCTGTTTTCACTCTGTTTAATAATTCTAAAAGACAATTTCAAAATAATGGATTTTATTACTATGAACCTCTATTCCTCACAATTTTATTCTGTGGGCATCTTCAGTCACATCTGGGTTGTTGAACCACCAATCCACATTTGTTAAGACTTTTGTCAGCAGTAGAGGCTTACCCAGTGTAGGGTACATGCTGAAATCAGCACATACAGATGAAATGCAGCGCTTGTGCATGACTGCAATCCCTCATGCAAGCTGTGGTACCCTTAAACTCCTAAACTCACGAATTTAACAGAATTTTTACTTTAGTCTTCTGAGTATTTGTAAATCGGTATCTGTTACACCATCTGCTGACCTGCTGCACTATCCCAATTAACCACACTACTACCTCACACTACTACTCCTCACCTGACGGGAGCATTCTTATCTCCTGCCAACACAACATTAATTCCACCTCCAGACAATTAACCCCCTGTCAGAATCATATTTTCCAGATTGAAATTTCTAGGGATTCAAAATATTTTATTAAAGTCTTCACAGTCTAAATGCTAACAGCGCTGATTCTCCTCTTTGTTGAGTTCCCCCAGAGAGGAATAAAAGAGTCAATTTAGCTGACTAGCCTTTTTTTTCAGAAGCTGTCAGTATCAAAAAGGGCTGTAAGATAGAGGCTATAATTCTACAATATTAGATTTTTTGATGTTCAGCTCTAAGTGAAGTGGATGCCTAAGTTACTAGTATACATAATAGTTGCCCCTTGAAATGAACTATGTAATTAATCAGAAATATGAACACATTAAGTTAAAAGTCAAGTAGCACCAGCAAAATGCTTGATATTAATGATGCTTTCATTAAACATCAAGGGGAAGAAAAAACATATAGACAACCTTTGGTTCTCTTTAACTACTATTCTTCTCTCAGTGTCTCGCAGTAGAGTATTACTAACATGTATGATCTGGTACACACTGGATTCACTCTGTGTTATACACTTTAATATATTTGTATTAATATGATAAGCATCTGATTTGCTTCTCAGTACCTTTGTAAATAGCAATACTATTTGATAGATCCAAAGAAGATGTAGAAGAAATTATCTCAAACTGCATGAATTATCTTGCAGTATACAGCCAAAGCCACACCCAATATGCAAATGTCTTCCAAATCTCATCTGAAAACACTCTGAAAATAGAAACTTATGTTTTATTACAAGGCTTTGCAATAAGTTCACTTGCCTAATTCATTAAAAAATGTCTTATCCAACATCTTGAAATAAGCCCCTTAGAGAATTTGAACAATTCACCAAGACCCACAATGAAAATCTACTTTGCACCAAACTTTGCATATTCAGTGTTGTGAAGAGAAATAGATTCATGGGTGAAAGATCATTTCTCATTAATAATGCACTGAAAGAAGAATGAAACTTTTCTGAACATCATTCATTCTTCTCTACATGGGGTTGGCAGCACCAGCAGCCTAACCCGGGGAAGTGGTGGAGTCACCATCCCTGGATGTGTTTAAAAAGAGATTGGATGTGGCACTTGGTGACATGGTTTAGTTGCAGTTCGGGCATGGGTTGGACTCGATGATCTTGAAGGTCTCTTCCAACCTAGTGATTCTGTGATTCCGTGATTCTGTGATTCTGTAACTAGATTCACATCAGAACCTAAATGTACCATGAGTAACTGCTAATTTTACTCATTCCTTACTTGCAGCTACTAGGGATGAATCCCAGCATGGCTGGGATCCTTGTCAGAACAAGACAGAAAGATTTGACACATCAGAGCTAAGGGATGGAATCAGCCAATTCAGTGAAAATGTGCAGCTCCAAAGGATGCGTAAAACACGAGGCACTTCCTGCTGAAGGTGAAGGACCATGCGGGAGCAGAGTTGGATATCAAATAGTCAATTCTTGACTTTCTAACCTATTTTTTTTCCTGTCATTCTTTGCCATCCTTCTTGAAGTCTATTCTAATGATGCATTTTTAACCTGTTTCTCCAAGAAATGAGGCATATGTGGCTGCGTTGCCTGACCATCTGTCAGTTTGCTATTTTCCCTCAAGCACATTTTGAACCTGTTGAACAATTTCAGCCAATTTGACAGAAGACTAAAGGTCTCAGACATAGAAATTTTGTCATATTTGATCAAAAGTTAAAGCTAAAATAAGATAAAAACCCAGTGTCTTGCTGTGTATGTGGCTGGCAAGGTGGGTGGCACAACACTTGGGGGTGACAAGGAGGCTGCAGACCCTGGAGGGGAGATGGAGATGAGCTCCACTCGTGCAAATCCATTGGCAGCTGCACTTCCTCAGCAGAGCTTTACATCAACCAATGTCATGTTACTACAGTGGTACCTGCAGGTTTCAGCCAAATAACAGGTAGTATTACCAGAATAATATTTTATTCTTCTGGGTTTGTTCACCTTTTTCCTCCAAATAGTTCTCAAGCCAAGAAAAAAAAAACCAGAGGAATGGGGTACATTAGTGAGAAAAATGGCAAGACAGCCAGAATGTGATCATTCTATATGCTTGTACTGGAAATGAACACAGGTAACCAGGATGGTCAGAGTGCTGGAAATAATATAACTTTTAATTTTAATTTTTTTTATTTTTCTAGTCAGGCTTGGTTTGCCTTTGCCTTGCAGAAAGGAATTTTAATGGTTTTTTGGGAGCATGTTGCACCATTCAACGGAGATGAGCTTAACTTCTCAACAGACTAGGAGTAGCCCAAAAGATACCCAAAAAGATAACGACCATCAGCAGAACATCAACGACCATCAGCAAACATCAATGAACATCTACCCCAGACACTGCCCCTGGCATGGCTGGAGACACCTGGTCCAGAAAAGAGTGATAAAGAAATCAAGGAGTGAGGACCTCATTTACCTCAGAGGCAAAGAAATCCGGATCCAATAGGAAACCAAATACTACAAACTACACAACTTGGGATAAATGAACATTGAACCAGTTGATTTCTATGGGGTTTGGACTGTATAAAGTTTGGGAAAAATCTAGTAAAACTCATGTGTGTATGGAATATTTTCTGTGGTACATCCTGGCCAGAATAAAGTAATGCCTGATTCTCTAGCACTTCAAATACAGTGCTAGAGGGTTTTTATTTTCTTTCTGTATTTCAGTGACAAGAGGCCCAGAATAACCAGGCACAGGATATTCCACCTAGCTCATATAATCTCTGGGTTTGGTCCACAAACACTGGAGATTGTGAATTATTCAACAGCACATGAAAATCTTATAACCATCTTTAGTTATTGCATGCTAGTTTCTCCAGGCGAGGCCTGAACAAATATTAGTTTGGTCTTAACTGTCTCCAGCTGTGACCGGGAAGGAAGGAGCATAAAACAAAAGGGAGTCATACTTCCACTGATGTCCATACTCATAGCTCCCAGGTATCAACAAATTAGGTTTTCCTGAGCCAAATAGCATCTGTTTCCAAGCAATCACATTTAATTGTCATTGCTGTGTCTATTCTCTATCAAACTAAATCTTTTTTATACTGAATTGCCCCAGACTGGGCCAAGAGACACTTCTGAGACAAAGTCAGAGAAGCGGGTATTTGCTTTATTCCGCGCCGGGTGCATGGGGGATCATTCCTC
>VZTE01006206.1:0-53103 GCA_013397775.1 Eulacestoma nigropectus
AGGCTCCCGGCCCCCGCCGCCAGTGTTCCCATTTTGGGGAAGCGCCTCCGTTCCCGCAGGTTCCCGGGATCCACTGCCCATGTTCCCATAGAGGTCCTGCCTGC
This sequence comes from Eulacestoma nigropectus, assembly GCA_013397775.1. NCBI lineage: Eukaryota > Metazoa > Chordata > Aves > Passeriformes > Eulacestoma > Eulacestoma nigropectus. The sequence goes on from VZTE01006206.1 coordinate 105, forward strand.
TACATGCTGTAGGGAAGGGGTCGGTTGCCTGCCCGTCCACAGCACTGCTTTGCCGGATGGAGGATTTGGGATTAAAAATAACCCTAAACCCCCTCCCAAAACCCATGAAGGGTCAGTGTTATGGATCATCGGATCCATTGGCTTTGGAAGGCCTCCCCTGGGCCAGCCCAGCATGTGCCTCTTAAAAGCCTTCAAGACACAACATATATTCTGTTAAAAAATGTGTGTTCTTTGGTTTTTCCTGTCCCCAGCCCTTGATTTCATTTTCCAATGGCAGCTGAAGCGCATTGGCCCTGTGATTCCCAGCAAGATTTGTGGTTGTACCGCGTTTGTGTGCAGTGGCAGCACCGACCACAGCTAGGGCAGCTCTGCATCCCAAAGCCTGGGACAAGACAGGAAAGACCTGTGTCCCCTGGGACAGGACAGACGTGGGTCCTGCAGGCCTCTGACAGCCACTGGCCTTGCCAGCACTATCCCAACCCGCCCCTGCCCCCTTCCTTGTGCCTCCCTGACACAGAATGTGGACAGCAAAAAGCATTTTATCCTGCTGAATTATCTCTATTTGTTCCTTCCCCGGTTTTTCAAGATGTGACATCCTCAAGTGTCCACACAGAGAATCATCTTGAATCTCTTGGTTCCTTCTGCTGTCAGCTTCATTTGGCCACTGAAGTTTATTTTTTCCATTACAGCTCTTCCGAATGCCTGTCCTTCCCTGCTGCCCACTTAGTTTCTAAAGCTTCACCGCACTGTGCTCATCCCTTGTCTCCATTACTGCACATTTCATGTCCTTCAGCTTTCCCAGCACTACCGCTGGGAATCCCTGGCCAGCGCTTTGTGCTGTGCGTAGGTTACCAGCAGCTTTCTCTCTGTGTTTGCATGGGACCTGTCGTGCTGGAGCCCTGGCCTCTGCTGTATGATGGTAAGGAAAATGCTGATAATTCAAACTGCAAATTGAGTTCTAGCATTAAAAAGTTCTGTTCGCAAAAGGGAATCAGTTGTGTGACAGAATGAAAAAAAATTTGTGAAAATGCTGTCGATGGCTAAAAAACACAGTTGAGGTGGCACAGTGGGGACATAGGGTTTGTGCCTCTCCTGTAAATCATTAACTGTTCTTTGTAAAGAGCCAGTTGCATGGATCCATTTCAAGAAAAACTTTTAGGGAATTGTAAAACTAGGAAAATACTGTTCTATTTTGCATGATTTCCAATTCTGCTGTAGTTGGGAAGCAACTTGTGTTTGTCTCCTTGCTCCTTGTTCTAACACATGCTGTTCCTGCTCAAAGCACTTACTCACACAGCCTTAGTCATTGACAGCACAGACTTTTAATTGAGTAACAGCATCTGAAGGCAGCACAGCAGCCTCACCAGGGAAGAAGCAGTGACAGGGAAGTAAAGTGGAATCATTTCTCCCCACTCCCAGTGGAATGTTTTCCCATGTCACACACCACAGACTCTGCCTACATGTTCCAAGTCCCCCAGGGGTCCTCGCTACAGCTCATAGATGCAAGACCAGTTGAAAGAAGTGATGTTATAGGTCTATACTCCGACTTGTGCTATAGGGAAAATGTGTTTATTATGTTCCCCTTGCTGAGCTAAAAATGGCAACAAAAGTTTTTAAATTAATCCTTGGATTTATTTTAAATTCACCTGGTTTGCCTTTTTCTGCTGCTGCCAGCTGAGGCAGTGTTAGATGAGGAAGGAGCACCTTCATCCTCACATCAAATGTCAGGAGTCCGAACCCCACAGAGCCTGAGCCCCCAGCCCTGGCAGCCTTAGAGCTTCTCCCTCTCTCCTGACTCCTACTTCTCCCCGCTTTCTGTTTCCCTTCCCAAGGCTGCACCAAGGTGAATAATAAAGCAGTTAACATTATCCTGCTTCTTTGTACTTGTGCCTACAACCACTGATTTCCCCATGGGTTTCACCCAGCAGCACAGCTTCCTGAGCACGGCACGAGCAAGCTCCTTGGGATGATCCATGCTGGCTGCAGTTTCCCTCCTTGGAAGTAGTAACCCGGAGCAAAGCCCAGGTATCCTCAGTACTCCATTCCAAAGAGCTCAGAGCAGCCTACCCATGTTGGTGACTGCAGGGTGCCGGTGTCGCTGCCCTGCCTGGCTGTGGCAGTGTGGTGTCCATCCTGCACCAGCCTCCCCCCTCCAGTGCTGCTGCTCCGTTATTCTCTGGATCAGGCTCTCTGAGGACCATGTGGTTTTATAAAGGCCTGCTTAACTCAGACCGCTGGCAAACACTTCAGAGAAAGGCTTTCTTTGTTGAGATAGACAGTGCCTTTGTTCCGAGGTAGGAAGGAGCAGATGTAAGTGGCTGGAGTGGAGGCTTGAGAAGGCTCTGCTCTGGTTATCTTATCCTTTTGGCTGGGATGACAAGAAAGAGTCAAACATCCTGTGTGAGTAGGAGGGAAAATAATTAATACTGGAGACTGAAAACAACAAAAGGTCATGCAGGCAGCTCTCCCCCATTCCCTTTTTGCAGCTAATTATGCCATAAACAATTCAAAAGAGATTGAAGGGAGAATATTACGGGCTCAGACAGTTTTCCTAATATTTACTAGCAGTTAAAAATAGACCAAAGCAGTTGTCTGGGGTGCAGCTCTGCAGTTAGTGCGTTTTGGCAGCGGCATCTGGTCTGGCCGAAGCAGCAGGCTACTGTAGCAAACACACAGAGCCTAGCAAATGGGACAGCACCGAATAAACACAGATAATTACAGTCAGAGCTCCCGTGCAGGGGACGTGAGAAGGTACATAGGAAGAAGTGAAAGACTGTGATAGGATGCATGTGGTAAGACGTGTGTGAGGATGGATGTCTGTCCCCTCTCCCTCCTCTATTGTGAAAGAGCAGTCAGAGCTGCCACAACCCCCGATTGTCCCAAACCACGCTTGCTGGGCCGACAGCAGCAGGCGGAGGAGAAACGCCCCACCACGGAGGAAGCTAAGGAGCTCTGCCGGGTGGTGTCTGTCACCAGCTGATGGAAACGGCTGCAGCAGCCCCTGGCCAAGGGCAGGAGCAGGACCAAAGGCATTCACCCAAGGGGTGAATGCACTGTCCTCAGTGGGAATGGCAGAAATACAGAAGGAATTTATAGGCAGAGTTCTATACAGGGTATCTCTGAGAAATAGTGGGGGGAAAGGGATATTAAGGGATAACCATGAAGAACAGAGGTGGGGAGAAAAAGAGAATGAAAGAAAGCAGGCAGACCAACAAAGAATGTTTCTTGGTAGAATAATTTCTGAATGCAAAATCGATGATAAATCCACAGGCTTTTACAAAAGCCTGTGGCGCAGCTGACACCGAGCGTGAGGGACGTTTTGGGGGGTTGCCTCTTTGCCGTGGAGCGAGCGGGTGGGGCCGGCCCGGCGTGCGGCCTCCGGCTGCTGGCGCTGTCCCCGGGCCCGGAGGGACAGCGACACGCTCCCAGCGCGCCGGCGGAGCCCAGGGCAGTGCTGGACAGCGTGCCGGGGGGAAGGGCAGTGCAGACGTGCCGTCCCCCCACACCGTCACGCTGCCTGTGGGCCAGCTGCCCCAGGGGACATCTCGTTTGCGGCTGCGGGTATCGGGTAGCGCAGCAAATCCCCCCGCCCGCCCCGGCAGGCTGCCTACGTGTCTGCCAGCAGCGACAGCCTGCGACACAGCAGCCCTTCCCAAAGGGAGGGCAAAACCACGCTCCTCACGTGCTGTCCTCAAGGGGTTTGAGCCAAAAGTCAAATTCTTCCTCGCCTGAATCTTTCGTATTGGCTTTCAGAAGCAGATTGAGCTTTTGGTGCGTGGATAAGCATCCAAGGAGCGGGGAAGCAGCCAGCACAGCATAAGGAAACATAGCTAGGTTACAACAAAAGGAAAGGCTTTAAGAGAAGAGCCACAAAAACTGTTTCCCACTCTATTTTGGACCCAGTGTGCTGATAGAATAAACACACGTTGCCAATTTTTTTTCTTCACTGCCAAAGATATGTTTCTATACGAAAAAATATTAACTGCATCAAAGACGTCGTGAGCCCTGGCAGTACTACTGGAGAAATCACCACTCAAACACATTTGTTGTGAGTCTGTGAAACATAGTATTTACTGAACTAAAAGAATCCAATCCACAAATATTGATTACCGGTGTGGTCCACAGGCCCACTGTAATAGAAACAAAAAAGTAAGTGACAGTGGTAAGTGTTACATACTAGTGCACCTTCTGCTTGCTCGAGTGCACCATCTGGTTTTTCTACTGCTGCTATTTGTGCCCTGATCCTATTTTAGTGGCACCAGGAGATGGATTCAAATACCAGCAAAAATGTAAATTACATGCTATTTATTATTGTTCTGCCTAAGAGGATGTCATCATTGTTTTCACTGTTCCCTTGACCTCAGCATTACTGTTAGCTAGGCCTGTACCTATTTTCTGACACACAGTATATTAAAGCATTAGCAATGCTGATGGACATTCCCCTCTTTTGGTCATCTCAGGACTTGCTGGGGCAGGTATCAAGCCTACGTGCAAACATGTGTTTCATTCTGAGTTGTCTTCCACATGTTAACAACCCTGCAGTGTTTTCATGCAACACTCAGGTGCTGGAAGACATCCTGTGTGACCAGAGACCAATTTCTGGGCCACTGGACATCATTCCTAGTGGGGGTGATTGGTACCACGGAATCCCACGGGGAAGCAGTGGCCTGGCATTGGCAATGGCTCCCCCAGTACCAACACTGGCATCTCCCCTGGGACACGGTCCACAGGCACCCGAGTACTGTGCAGCACCGAGCACAGAATGGTGCCAAGCCCCAGGGAGGGCTCTGGGTGGTGGTGGGGATTGTGGCTGATCACAGGTGTCCTGCTGTCTTGTCATTTGTCCTCTTTTTTGACTTCAGATGGGGCTTGTTCAAGATGCTGCTTTTCCCCATTCTTCACATTGGCTCTAGATTCCCCAGCTGGTATCAGAGGGGCTCTCTGCGTGGCTCAGATGTACAGCCTCTGTCCCCCCTCTTGTTTGATAATGTGAGACACTACTGAGCACCTTCAAAAGCTTCCCCCAACACCCCTTTCTGGGAATTGCCCCTTCTTATGTGCCTGGGAATGGCCAAGACATCCCAGACCTGGTTGTCTGGTGAAAGGTTGCTGCTGCTTGAGGTCATCTCTCTAAGCAGACCCTAAAGTAAGAGCCCGTGTTACTTCTGGTCTAGTGCCTTATCTGTATCCCTGCTGCCCTCCCCCACCCGCCTCCAGGGTGAGTCCTGACCCTACACTTCCTGGGGAATTAATCACTCACATATCCCTGCTCCACATCATCCATTCTGCAGCTTTTCTGTCTCCTCCTCCTCCCTGGAGCTGCATCTCCTACGCTTTCCTCCCCCAGCCCTGCAGAACAAGCCTCTCCCTCTGCCTTCTTGGCCCTCTCCTGGCAAAATATTAAGAATAAGGAACATCCCTGTAAAAATGTCAGTATCAGGGGTTGTGGTTATTGACCATCACTGAAAGTCAGACAAATGAGGGGACTGAACAGGGGCAGGAGACCAGGCAGGGCAGCCCTGGACAGAACTAAACACAAAGCTCGTGTGGAAGAGAATGGGACAGATGAGAAGGCCACCCTCAAGCCACTGTCCTTGGCACCAAACATGCCTCTACTGCTGCTCTCCTGCACAGGGATGTCCTCATGGACACCAAGGCTCAGCCCTGCTTGCCCCTGGATGTGTGCTGGCCAGGGGTGAAGAACCTGGCTGCGGGGCCACCAGCACAGTGGGAGTGTGGTCTGCCCCCCTTGCTGCTCACAGATGCACAGGGTCTGCAGTAGATGGGCAAGAGATAAAAGCTGAAGTACCCCTGCTCTGTGTGCTCAGCTTTGCTTGCTGCTTCCTACAACAACATAGGCATATGAAATTGTGTCAGAGCGAGTGCACTGTGAATTTTGCTGTACAAGGTCCTCCCCATGGCAGCCAGCTGTCACACCACACACATCCAAACAGGGATGTGACTGCTAACTCATCATGTTTATAAATAAACTCCTCACCAACCACTCTGGCTACACCATCACCTTCTTCCAGTTTCCTTGGGCTGCACTGTGCCCACTCCCATCTCTGCTCCTGGTTGCAAGGTCTGCATCCTGCTCAGCTGACACCTTCCTCTGCCTCCCCAAAGACTCCCAGGGGGCAGAACAGCTGTGCTCTCACAGACACGCTGTCTCCAGCTGAGGCAGCCTGTGCTCCCTCACGGGTGACAGGGTTTCTGTGTCCTTCTCCAATGCTCCATTTGTCTCATTGGGTGTCACAATGCCAAATGCTGGGGGGCCAGAGAAGAGCTGCAGCTGGCAGGACAGACACCACATCCAGGGACAAGGACACGTCCCTGGTAAATGACAGCCAAAGCAAAGGAGGGCATGGGCTGAGGAAATTGCTTGTAAGGGTAATTTCCCCCCGCCAGTGCTTGCACTCAAACTACACTACCAGTGATTATATACCCTGCGCAACCTCCTACATAAAATGCCAAATTAACTATATATTGAAGGACACAAGTGTAGGATTTTGCAGCAGAAAAATACATTTTCCATTAATAGTTAAATAAATTAAAAAGCCACCTTCTGAGCTTTTTGGGGGAAAGTCAGTAGCAATTGAGTTGTTAAACAGTTTAAATCCCTGTTCTAGTGTCTAAAGGGAGGTGTCTCACCCCAGCAATGGCCACATCCCATCCTTGTCCCAGCTGAGGAGCTGGAGAACTGCAATTCCTGCTGTTGTGATACTTCCTTAGCAGCACTGCTGGTCATACATGACTCAGTCGGCTCCATTCACTTGCTCAGCTACAGAACAGACCCTGCCTGTTGTTTGGATCAAGTATCCAGCCAGCTTGATGCTTTTTCTCATAACTAGTGCTTGCCTGGTCTTACTCTCGGCAACTCCCTTTGCACAGTGGAGGTCCTAATACCTCCCTTTAAAAGCACTTTCCAAGTTAGTTTTACACTGTGAACATAAAAAGGACAAGGAGTCCCTATTTTTTTCCCAGCATGGGTAAATCCTTACATCGGCCTTGGGTGTGCACTTCCCCTTCACTACTGCAGTGCTTCAGGATGTTAAGAGGTGCAACAAGATGACTAATGTGAAATAAACTCAGGTTCCATTTCTGGGCTGCAGCTCTTCTGGTGCGTAGCTGCGCTGTTTTCCCTTCCTGAGTACAGGCAACACTGTTTACACTCAGTTTCTTTCCCCTTGGGCATCCTTCCACGGTGCCAGCAGAGCAGAGAACTGAGCTGGCACCACACCTTGCCGTGCTTTTCCAAGGGGTGGATGTTGTCCAGGGATGCCCCTAGCTGCACGCCCCACTCTGGGCTGCTGCACCTCTCTTCCCCATGGTTGCAGCTCACCTGAAGCAGCCCCAAATCACCACTTCATCTCTGATTTCTTGCTATTATTTCCTCCAGAAGACCCAGCACATACCTTCACAAGACAGAAGGCACAAACTCAACCACAGGAGGAGTTTCAGAACCTCAGGAAATACTTCATTTTGAGGGTGATCCAGAACTGGGATGCCCAGAAAGGCTGTGGAGGGATATTCAAAGGCTGTTTCTAGGGATATTCAAAAACCCTCTGGACAGGGCAGCTGGCTCGGGGTGGCTCCTTGAGCAAAGGAGTAGGACCATGTGCCAGACAGCCCTTCCAGCCCCAACCATTAGGTGACCTGTGTGAAGAGCAGTCTGAGGCTGAACATTCACAGTTCACAGTTCTGCTGGATGGGAAAGGCTCTGTACTGGGGAGAAACACTGCTTTTACCCCAAAACCTTCCCCACACACCCAGTAATTTCCAGCCTTATGGTCAACCTGAGCCCTAGCCACAACTCCTTCTGCTCCACAAGCACCACCCCTCCTTTTCTCCTGAGTGACTGACCAAAGTAAGCTGAGCTGTGAATACCCTGCCTGAATATCTTAACCTGATGGTTTGGGCTTCCATTCAGTGCCAAACACAGACTTGCCTGGCTGGCAGCTTATTTTTTGCTCCAGCTCAGGTCAAATCCTTCTCCTTTCATCAGGGCATGAAATCCCAGTGCTGCTGCAGCTAGCCAGGTCCCTGCTGGCCAGACTTCCACCTGCTATCCCTGCACTTTATGGCATTCACACGCTCTGTCACGCTGGATTACATCCGCCCGAGCGCTGTCGTCAGGGAGCTTAAATATGGTTCATAAAAGCCTCAAGATGTACCTTTAGAGCAAAATAACAGCAGGGTAATGGGTAGATGTAATGCAGCGTGAAGAAAACCTTGAGGATCAGAGAGAGAGGATTTTCAAAGCAGGGTGATGGGGGGAAATTCCACCAAGAAATTAAATATTGCATGATTTGATTGTGTTGAAGAGCATCATTAACCCCCAGCACTTAGGAATTGAAAGATGGACCTGAAGAAAAAAAAAGCAAAGGAGAGTGATTTAGCGTCAAAATCATCATCTTAGTTTTTCTTCCTCTTGAGGTATCTTTCAAATTTTCTTTTCAGTCCTGGAGGAGGGCTCAAAATATTCATTTGAAAAAAACAATGGAAGTCAGAATGGGGTCTTGGGGATGCTGCTGGCCATGAATGGGGCAGCATCGTGGTCCCTTGCCCTGCAGCATGTACAGAGGAGCAGGGACAAGCTGTGCCTCTACACAGATGAGGTGGATTTGGGCCCTTCTCTCATCAAAACCCTCACCCCTGTTGGGGCCAGGCAGCCCAAGGCATTGCAGCATCCCCACGGGCAGAGCTCAGCTGGCCCCTAAGGCTGGGCTGGGGGTCACTCATAGGCAAAGCTCTGGACAGGACTGCCATGAGGTGCCAGCTCACTTGGGAATGGCCACGTAGCACAGCAGGGGGTGATTCAGGCAGCAATGGATGTTCTTTTAGCTTGCCATCGCTGATTTTATAACTCTCTCCTTTTGTCTCAGGCATTACCCTGACCTGGGGCTTCGTAGGCAGCAAGTCTCAACCAGCCTCTTGCCTGCAGCCTGGGCTCTTTTTTAAGCACGCAGAGCAGAGGCAAGTGGGAGAGCAAGGGGTGGTTTAGGGCCCTTTAGGATATCCACAAGGTGGGGGACCCAGCACTGCTGCTCCCCAAAAGCTCTTGGTCAGCACTGGCTGACAAGCTCAAAACATTTCAAGCAAGAAGAAGCAGAGACTAGTGGGCACACGACCTGCAAAGCTGACCACTGTGTGATCACTTTTCCTTCATTTACTTATTAATAGCTCACATAATTATTTAAGAAAAAAAAAAATCAAGCAAACCTTATAATGACAAAATTAGAAGCATCATCAAACCAAGCACTGGCAACAACCCCTATGCCACTGGCACAGCTGCTCAGCAAGAGCCAGTGCCAATCCTTGCACTCCTGTGCCCTTATCCCAGACACCCCCTGAGCAGGGCTGAGCCTTGCTCCCAGCGTGGTCCCTGCAGACAGCAGCTGCTCCAGCCGTGTCTCTCCAGGCCAGGGACTGGGCTCTGTCTGGGCACATTCTGATGGCTGGAGCAGGCAGGTTGGTTCAATCTGAACTCCTGGGTAATGGCCGCAGGACTGTGCCCTGCTCAACCCAAACCATCAAGCTCAGAAGTGGGAAGAGCAGATGCGACAGGTTGGCCGGGCCAGCGCTGCCTGGCTGGGGCTCCACCCAGCTCTCCTCACCTGCTAGGCACTGAGGAATCAAGGGACTTGATTTCCCTGGTGCTGGGGAACCACAGGACTCCATTCACCTTTCCCCATATCACTTCACACTCTCCAAATTTCATTCCAGTTTACACTGTCGTTTTCAGCCTGGTGGCAGCAGTCACGCGCACAGCGTGCTCCATCCTCCCTCACTGCTATCAGTCCCTGAGCCCAGCGCTGTCTCTCCTACAGGTAACAAATCCCCAAAAGATTCAAACACTTTTCCACCCTGTTCCCACTCGTCAGAGCTGCTGCCAGGCTCAGCCACGCACCTTTCCTCTGCCTGGTGCGTGGTTCCCAAACTGCAGTGGTGGTGACTGACCGGCAGGCCAGCTCTAGGCTCGGGATGCCGCCCGAGGTGACCAGCGCTGCAGCAGGGACACATGTTGACACTGGTCACCAGCTGGTATTGGCACATGCATCTGCAGCCTGCAGAGTGGCCATGCTGGAGACGTGACAGAATGAACCCTGCTTGAGCCAGCAGGCACACCAGCCATCCATGAGCTGCCTGCACAGGCACACGGATGGATGGGGCAGGGGAGCACCGCCCTGCGGGAGTAAGAAACTGCAGGATGTGCCAAAAACCCCGCAACCACCCCAGCCACAGCAGCTACTGACACTAGCCAAGGGGGGAAAAAAGCCAAATACCCTTTCTGCAGTACTGTGAACTATGCAAAGGTACCCAATGGTATGGCAGGATAGTCCAAGGACAAGCAGCTAAACAAGGTCTGAGAACTCATATATTAGATCAATTCATCTAGTTGAGGCATCACCTGAACATTGTCTAGTATTTAATAATTTAATTGTAATAATAGATCCAGCAATCTAAAATACAAACCAACCAAATAGAGGAGCATGTAAGCTCCGTGCTCTTGCAAACCCTTGTTAGACAGAAGTTCCATCAAGAAGCTGGAGACTGATGCAGAATTCAGCTTTCCCATACAAAAAGAGGTCAGATCTTAAAAGCTTAACTAAATGTTTTCAATATTAGAGCCCCAAGTCATGCCCAAGGAAGAAGCACGGAGCTCCATGTAAGGCTGGCCTGCTTTGGGAGCTCAGAGCCACATCTTTGGGGGTTCACCTTCACTTCCTTTAAGCTCACTTGAATAGAAAAGGGCTGAGGGGTGTCAGGAGGAGGAGGGAGTGCTGGCACAGACATACACACACACAGACCACGTGAAGGCTGAGGAAAATGGTGGTATCACACGGCCAGGGAAGAGGGCGTAGCAGCTGTTTCTCAGCCAGCCCTGCAGCAGATTCTGTCTCATGCTGAGGTTTGCTATGAGATGGCCACACACCAACTGTATGGGGGCAGAACTCTGCCCAGTCTTCCAGCAAGCACAAACTGAGGTGGAGATGGCATAGGGCATCCCCCAGCACTGGTGCATCACCCAGTCACGACACACTGCAGCATCTTCCTGCATCTGGGACTAACTCTGCGAGCCTGCACAAGAACTACAAATAAATAAGGAAATAAATGGAAGTTTTCCTGGCCTTTTCCAAGCCCACAAATCTTCTGCCACCCACGCTGTTCCCCACCCAGCCCCACCATGTTGATGCAAGCCTGGAGGTTGGGAAAATGCCAGCACAGGAGCTGCTCCAGGACAGCAACTGCTACAGGGGCTGGGAGCCAGCTACAGCAAAAGCTTGTTGAGACATTTTCTGACAGTGAAAGAGAGGAGGTGAACACCACTCCAGACACCATGGTATCAGGATTATCCTGGAGATGGTTAGCATGAATTTTGTTTTCAGCTTGGGAAAGTCAATGCCTGCAGCTTCACTGGTGGTCCCACTACACACCTGATCCTACCCATGCATGTTCTGCTCTCCTGCCAAAGGAAAGGGTCCTATGGAAGCAAATGCTGCACAGCTTCCCCACGCACTGAACTGAACGAGGTCAGCTGGAATAAAGCAGGGAACGAGAATGGGGCTGGCCATTTCTTATGTGGGAATAAGAATAGCAAGGCTGGCACTGGGATTATTTTCTTTTGCAAGGAGAAACTAGGAAACAATCACCAGGGTTTTATAGATACCCTGTCAAAGGAAAATTGAAGGGATAAGAGCAGATGCATTTGTTATATAAAAGACTCATCATTAGAAATGAACATAAAAAATTTAATAGCTTGGTTTAAAATACATTTTCAATTAAAAAACAGCAGGCAAAACAAAAAAAATCAGTTTCATAAAACATACATGACATTGCTGCTACTGTTATAAGACCCGTGTCCCAGAATATCTTATAGTGGAAAACAATCGTCAGATTTAGTTCACATACTTCATTAAGCAGTAAAAAGAAGTAACATTCATGTCAGTCTTATCTCTATGGAGACTCTAAATCTACTTCCCTGACCCTAGACCAAGTTTCTGTAATAAAACTTCCATTCTCAATAAAAACGTGTAAATATATATATACGTATTCTCTATATCAGGTTTTTTTTTAAAAAATTCCCTTGCCATAGTAAAATTATTCCCGTGACTGTCGAAGGGAAGCCCAGGCAGGAGGCTGGTGCTGGCCGGGTACGCGTCCTGTGGCTGCTGTGCCGGTGGTGGATTCCTGTACGGGGTGGCAGGTCTTGGCCAAGTCTCTTCAGCATCGTGCTGCACATCAGCCTCTCTCCTTTGGCCTCCAGCCCACGTGTTCTGGCCACATACCCACAGTCAGAGATGCATCCATGTGGACTTTGCTCGACTCCAGCCACAGAGCAAAGAGGGGAGCACGCGGTGCCCAGAGCATTGCCAACTCTCTGCTGGGGCCCATCAATGGAGGAGGAGAAGGAAGGAGGGGGTAATAGAGGGGGGAATGGAATGAACCAGCTCAGGATTGATCCAAATACAAATTCCAAAATACTGTATTTCATATAAATCATCAAAAAAGAAGGTGGGGAGGGACTTCAAGTGGTCACCTGCACTCACCACCAAGGGAGAATCAATTACACCTGTGACAGTCCAGAGATACCTTTGCACGGTCTGGTTCTGAAGACCTTTGGTGCCAAACCACTGCCTCCATGGGCAACCTGCTCTTCTCACTAGAGAAAACTGCCTCGACACCCAGCCTGAATTTCTGCGATTTACACCCACTACTCCTTGTGTTTGCCATGAATAGGGAGGATACTTCCATGGGTTGGGAGGCTGCTCCCATCAACCATTCCATCTGAACACGACCCCTCACCAGCCAAATCATGCAGGCCTTCCTCCTCAGAAGCTATGAGCTCTGGCTGAAGGACCACATGGTCTGGCCTGTCTGAGACATCCACAAGGACTCGGCTCTGCTGGCAGGGCACCGCACTCCAGTGGAGGCCTCAGCGATGCCAAGCAGAACCAAAGCGGGGGGGATCTCCTATTTCTTGCAGGTCATGCTCCTATTGATCAACTCAACGTGGCATATGCCTCCCTCTTCCAAACAGTACCATGACAGAGCTGAACCATAGTAGGTTACGATTTGTTAACCATTAAGTAGAATTGTTAATTATTAAGTAAAATGATATGCTACTTTCCCGGACTGTTTCTCCAGTCTTTCCAGGTTGACCTTCATGTCCTAGGTGAGGTATGTGCAGCTTTGTACTTTCTAAAAACGTTATAAACCTCTTTCATTACCCAGATCCCTAACTAAAGCTCTGACACTGGACCTGGCACTCACCTTCATCTGCTCACTATGTAACTGAGGTTTTTGCCTTAGAGCCAAGTGCTGCCCTTTAAATGCTCCTCTCTCACTTGCTATTAACCAAAGGGTGCCTTTCCTTCATAAGCACATGCCCACAATGAGTAAATAGCACAAAGCAGTACTTTTTGGAGGTGTCTGGCACTCCCAGCTGGGGCTCAGGACACCTGCTGTGCCCGTTGGGTCTCTCCAGCTCAGCAGCCGGTCCATGGTATGTACAGACACCAAGAATGCATAACCTACTTGCAGGCCCTACTCCCTGCTAACACTTGTCTTGCTGAGCCATTCTGCCCCCCTCCTCTCTCAAAACCCTTGCCTGTGCATTTCCAGTTGTTGACATCCTAGGCCTTGCAAGCTGGCTCCAGCCCATGGGTTCATCCAGCCTGAGCTGCTGGTGCAGGCAGCATCCAGCTGAGCCTTAAGGAAGGCTACACTGCTACAGAAAAAAAAGCCATCCTCCAGGAGACCTTCTTCCTGAGCCCCAAAAGCAAGACTTCAAGAGAACTGCATTGCTCAGCTCCTCTTGTGACTCAGCTCTCAGACTTGGCCCAAATTACCTCCAAGGACAGCAGTAGTACACAGCTGTTTCAGGATTTAGTGGCAGTTCATGAGAGAAACCAGGACTTCCATTGCCTGCCTGTGTATGAGGATTTAGGAGAGAGCTGGTATCTTTTTCCTTTCACACAGGAAGATCCATGTTTTACAAGCAGGTGTCTTGTGCCTTCTGTGAATGTACAAACGTGTGCTCACCTTTGGTGTATGATAAGGGTTTGTCCTTTTTAAAATATCTACGTTAAATATGTTCTCTCTGTATATGGCATCCTTTTAGATGGACTTCATTGCATGTATTCACGGTATATACAGAACACCATATTTTATATATATTATATATCACTTATATGTACACATTTACAAACCTTCAAAAATATATTGCACTTATATACAATATAGCTTCATCTAATGAGAGTTCACACAGTTACTAAGGCGAGTTCTTCGTAATCAAGGCAGTTTTACATTCCCCCCAAATGACACAAGTGATTTCAACAGTCTGCCCTGGTCACAAGTAAACATTATAAAGACTTTTCTCCAACCTGCATGCAACTCCTACTAGTATCAATTAGTAGTTTTGCAGCTCTCCCTAGCAGAAAACAGTCCAGTAAAATGGTAGTAGCTGATAACGGGCTCAAACATGGTTACCGAATAGATAAATAAGACATCACCAGGCTAAAAGGCCACCTTCCAGGAGATTTCCCCTCCCATACCTACTAGTGGTTTATACACTAGTAAAAATATATACATGCTCTCCATTTAATTGCCTATCTTTGCTTGCCCATTTCCAGTGCAAATAAGGTCATGAGCAAGAACACAAACACAAATGTATTAAGCAAAACCACTGCTCTGCTCCCCAGAACAAGTCAAACACCTGGCTTTCTTCTGGAGGTGATTAGTGTTTTGCCCAACTTACTGAGTTACGGGAAAATGTTCACTTGAGACCTTTGTTTAGAATCCACAGAGGATCTGTGATCTTAGATCTCAGTCAGAGTGAGCTTGTAAGATCCTCCAACCTCTTCAATCTGCAGCTGGAAGGTATCTTCATTAGAATAGTGTTTCACAATGTTATCATCCATGTTGACCAGAATTCTGGAAAAACAAAATGGATCAGATATTTTACAGTTCTAAATGCCGAAGAGAGCAAAGGCATCCTCAAACCTAAGAAAGCCTGGACTACCCAAGGGTAACACAAGATCCCTGCTCATCTCTCTCTGACTCATTGCTTCCCATAGCAGATCATGCTGTCCTTACCCAAATCTGCCATCAAGGCTGGCAGCCACACTTCTCAGAGTCTGAATGGAAGGATTAAATCTGGCTCCTGGACCAGGGAGAGAGAGAGATCTTGGAACCCGCAGAATCCTTCTGAAGCTGCAGGCACTTGGGGCTCTGACTGGGTTTGCTTGTCAGTTATGAACCATCAGCACAAAACCCTACAGAGCATCAGGCATCACTCGCAGGGCAGAAACCACCCATGCTTGGCCACTTCTTTCATTTGTCAGAAAGGTTAATACCTGTGTGTTTGTGTGCACACGCAAACACACACACACACGAAGCTGTGCTTAGCGGTGGTTTAGATATCACAAACTCTAAACTTTTGCAGCTCTTCCGGTAGGGTAATTCTGCTATGAAAGCACAACCCTGGAAGGGTGTAATTTTCTGGCTAGAAGGGCTTTGGAGAAGGGGCTGAGACACCAAAGTGACTTACAGACAACCCAAGAAAATTATTGAGAAATTAAAAGATAAAACAAAAGCAGACAATGTTCAGAAACTCATTTATGCTACAAAATAAAAAGATGGTGAAGTATGGCCTCTGGGAGAAACAGACATTTTACAACAAGGTTCTCTCCAATTTAGCCCACAAAAAGACAAACAGGGTCTAGTAATCGTAGCCAAATGCAGATACAGTGAGCCCAGTCAACCACTGGAACAATTTAACATGGGTTGAAGGAGGTCCTTCACCACTGGGAGTCTTTCAACAAACTGAACTCTTCTTCCTCTGACATGATCAACTCTGGTTCAAATAACAATTACCTCAGAGAGGTTCCGTGACTTGTATTTACCCAGGAAGTCAGACTACATATTTCTATAGGACCCTTCCTATAGTCTTCCAGTCTTCAGCTGTGGATGATGTTGGAATGTGTGTACATTGTGTGCACACGCACATAACTGCAAATGGCATTTGCATACCTGCAGTGCATGGAGGAATTATACAGCAGATCTGCCTACAGGTTTGAAAAAGGTGTTCATGTTCTTAAGCAGTTGTTGCACAGGTACATACTCACCCTTTTTTACATTTTTTGAAGATTTTTCCTATTTTATCAAAAGGAACATCATACTTGTCGGATATCTAGAACAAAAGAAAGCAATGACTGGTGAAGCAAGGAGACTGCTGTCATTGTCTTTCACTTCTTATTTTACAGAAAGGAACAACAACAAAAAAAAGCCTGCAAATGAAGGCAACTGCTCTGCTCTATAAAGGCAACACAAAATCCCAAACTATAGTGTAAGTCCACAGATGAGAACTTCTTCTCTGCATTTAGCCAACTTCTGTGCAAAGAATTTAATCATGTTTAAAACCTGGCTACTTACTTCTCATACAGCAACCTCTCGCCCCTACACTCAAAAGCCCACCCATTAAAAACCACTCCACACCCTGCCTCTCATTCTCTCGTGCCTCTCTGTTCTCGTAGCATACTGAAAACCATTTTTAAATTTAGTGTCAGAGGGATCAAGTGAAAGCTAGTCATGAGAGCGGCCGAAAGAAGAAAATAGCAACAGAAAGAAGACCTCTGCTGCTAAGGGCATGAGGTGATCAGAAACACTCCCCCTCCCTAGCAGGGTGACATCAATGTAGAGCCACAACCACTGACCATGGCACTTCACTGCACAACCTCCAGAAAGTCGGGAGGTCAGTAACCTATGCCTGGTTAACTTTGGCAAACTGCTCTATCACACCGACAGTAAGTATCAAACCAACGCACTCCTTTGACATGCAAATGTACAGGCAGGTTTCCCCAAGCTACAGCTGTGAGCTCTTGGTTCCTTGCTTTTAGAAATCCAAGTGAAACAACAAAGTTGCAGCTTCACTTCAGGACCATGGGGTAAGGGAGGACTTCACAGCCTTCAATCCCTCCCTTCATAGCCCCCACCCTCCAGCTGGCAAAGCCTCACAGCCAGGAAGAGATAAAGATTCTGGTTACAGAACTATCTCTGCAACCAAAAGTTAATGGCCAGACCTGCCTGTACACCCCCAAAGCCCTTGTCCCCTGAGCAGAGGCATTAGTCACAGAAAGAGACAGACAGAAACATCAGTTTTGAGCTCATGCCAAACATTACACCATTCCTTGGACTTAAGCTCTGTACTTCCCTTGTTCTGCAGCAGCAGGGATAGTGGAAGGCTATTTTGGAAGTCAAGCACCAGAGAGCAATTTCACACGTGTGCACAGATATACAAAAGTCTTCAGCAACACACAAGCTGGGACTTGGAGCTCTGCATTACCGGCTTGTGACAGGGCAGTGGAGGCCCCCAAACATGGCTTTGAAACAAACACAAGCCACTGGACACATTCTGAAAATCACTCCATCTTCTAACTAAAGTACCCTCTCTGACAAGAGGAACATCCAATCATCAAGCTTGACACACCTGGATTTTCAGGAAGGCTTCTTACACCCAGACCCCACAGATGTGGGGTAAGGTACTTAAAATGGAAGCTTCCTGAATTCCCTTAGTAATAAAAAAAGTATTATTTGCATTAATTTCCATGTTATTGAAAGGACATCTTCCTTATTCTCCTTATCCAGAAGAGCAGAGATATGTGGACACAAGCTGTGACTGAAAGTCTGACTCCTCTGACTGGCCAGTGTGTAAGGACTGGGTAGCCAGGACTTTTTCTCAAGAACTATAAACCAACCTTGTTACTTACCGCTTCCATTAGGCCTTTCAGAGATGGTGTCTTTAACATTAGTGCATCAAAGACTTCCTCTGACTCTTTTCGGACATAGAGCAACACTGGAAAGCAATTTGGAGAAGAATTAACTGTGCAACTGCTTCTCAGGAAAGATCTGTATCCCACAGTGGCTAAGCACACGGGGACATCCACTGAGGATCTTATGAAGAAATATACATATATACATTCAATATCCACTTAAAACTGTAGCACAAACATGCACAACTAGGTTAGCTCAAAACTTACTCCTTGCACATAAAGCCACTGTATGCTCAAGCATCTTTACTGTCAAAATACTTTTGTATTTTATTTTCTCTATTAGAAAAAAAAAAGGTCATATTTGAAACAAAGAAAGGAGGAACACAAAACACAAATCTTCGGGACTCTTGGGTTCCTCTGTATCTCACAGTCATTTGCCATGAGACTTTTCACAATCAAATGATTTGACAGATGCTATCACAGCAGGTGAAGCCATCCTGGCCACCTCCTCATTTTTAAATAATTTATTTGTACAGTTCTCTGCTCCTCCTACGCTGTCTCATCTTTCTTCCTACCCCTTGCTGTGTTTCAGTAATACTCATACCACCACAGCTGACATACAATGCAGGCTTGGTCTCCTGCTAGGAGGGGAATGAAAGAGCAAGAACCCCAATTAGGTGAGCATCTCTAGCGTTCTCAAGCTAGCACAGACTCATTGTATGTAACAATCAGCCTCATTAAAAACTGCATTAAGGCTGAGGAATAAGCCAGGAGAGCAAGAAAGCTTGGACTTTTAACAGCTTTGCTGTCTTTAATCCATCTTCTAATAACTAGGTATTGCAGCCTGGATTGTTTGCAAGGGTTCATCAGCCACAGCTTTGACACACCTGCAACATGGAACAATTACTGGCATTTCTAACTGAACAAGGTGAACTCAGGACAGCACAGCACCTTGATGCCTTTCCCAGTTTTCCGGCTAAAGGCAGGTTTAAAAAGGGAGGACTGTAGATTTGAGAAAGGAAGACAGGACACATACTCTCAGTTACAGCACAGATCAGATGAGAGTCAGCCAAATGGGCCTTGTTTTACGGCATACAGCAACATGGAAAAACAAGAAGTCTCATTTCCTTCTATAAAATTCATCCTTCCTTACTAGTTTATCCAGACTGCAGAAGTGCAACCCCATTATGGTCAGGCTTGCTAGACTTAGCATTTGCTGCTTCACAGGTTTAAAGCTTTGTTTCAAGCTTTGTTGTGGTCCTTCCACACACAGCTGTCATCAAGCAGGTATACCACCTCCAACACCCCAAAGGGACCTCTCATCTCCATCCACAACACCACAGCAACATGAAATTGCAAAGACTGAAACTCCATTAAAAATTATCAGAATATTCTCTTAGCTTGGCTTTCAGAGGTGAACAGCCCATTTCTGGCACCATGAAAGATGCAACAGTTATCCAGAACCAGTTCTGGTGTTCATTGCTTGAAGTCCTGGAGGAGATTTCCAGAGTATTTTGCAGCAGATTACATGATGAATTCTCTCCCCCAGTCCATTAGGGATACTGGTAAACTGCTCACCTGCTCTTGACTCTCTTTCCTTATGGGTTCAGAGCCAATTACTGTCTGAGTTGGCAGAAACCCCCAGAAATTCTCACAATGTAAAAGATTTGCACAGCTGAACCACATCCTGATACATGAACTGTCACTACCCAAAGCCAGAAAAATCAGGCTGATGTATACATCTAAATGAATTAAAAAATTCATTAATGCATTTCTCAGATGCATTTCTCTATCATGATGGACAAATACTCCAAACATTCAGTCTCTGAAAGAAGAAAATACCTCTTTTTGGTTCTTCTATTCTGGACATCTTATTTGGAGTAGCAATAAAGTCCTCTTCACCAATATAAGCTCCTCTCTTCAGGTTGGAGCTGTCATTGATAGGGGAAAAAGTCAGCAGTGGTACAATTACAGGGACTTATCCCTCTGTCTGAGGGCAAGGTGTCAGGAGATTGAAGGGCAGCTCTTACCTTTCACCCTCTAGTTCTTCTGAAGCAACAGGAAGGACCTTTAAAAACAAAGGGGAGATTCTCTGAATATTTCATCCAGAACGAGATTTCATTTTCTCTTATAATCTTTTGATGTTGAATCAAATGACATTTTGGCTCAATCTTCCAAAAGCCAGTAAGCATCTACTTTACCTCTTTTCATAGAAAGTATTAGAGGATCTCAAATGAGAGACAGGAACAAAGAGGAGCTAACCAGCTTTCTACCTGGACTGGTGTAGACTCAGGACTAGGGCCTTTGTAGGAAAACAGGCAGGACTGTCAGCCTTATGGATACAAGTTTATTCTCCATCCCTGCCAGGAGTTCAGACAACGCTCTTAAAAAGTAAAGTTTAGATGCCGTGAGAGCATGGCAGAACTCCCAGCACAGGAAAGTTCACGATTTTGAAACCTGGTTGCATGCTAATTTTTTCCCTTCTAGTTTCCTGTAAGCTGGAACTTTCCAGGAACGCTGAGGCAGGGTGCTCTGGCAGTGGACCACAGAGCTGACACATGTGCCAGTTCCACAGGACAGCTTTTCACCCTGCAGCAGGCAGCTAGAGGAGCCTGTGCTGCACAACAGCACACCAGGATCCCAGGGGATGTTATGAGAGAAAACCAGCCTGCAGTTCATGCAATGGAAATGCTATGGAAAAATTCTTTCAGGTTCACAGAAATTGGACTTGACAGGAAAATAATTTGATGATAAAACATCCCCAGTTAACTCCAGCCAATATATCTTGGAGCAACATCTCTTGCCCACATGAGACTCAGCCTGTATTTGATTACAGCACTGATGCAGTCTGACATTCCATATGTACATATGCACACACAGCATCCCAGGCCTTTTGCAAATGTATGCCAGAGCCTCCTCCTCCCCACACCCTTGAACTTTACTCACATGAGCCCCACGCTGCAGGTTTGCAAAGTGAACATCAGGAATGAAGAGGACAGGCTGAGTGTCTAGGTCCATGAAGGGCTTGAAGATGGTGATGTCGGTACGTTTGTGTGAGGGAAGCATGGGCACTTTGACATCAGAAACTGTGGAGACAAAGATCGGGATAGGGGATACTGAAGGCCCTGATGGGGCCCTACATCATTTAAAAGGTACACACGCTGCTGAACAAGAGTACTCTGCAGTCAGGGTCAAAGCGAAAAGCTCCTGTGTAAAGGAGTTTGAACTTCGGTTGTCTACCTCTCAACTGAGGGCCTGGGCCCTGAGGAAACAGCTCGTTTCATAGAGTAGTCAAAGCTTACTCCATCTCTGCAACTGTTCTGCTCAACTTTGTTCAGATATTAATTAGGATGGACAATAACCTGGCATTCACCCCAAGAGAGGAACCAAGGTCTTCCATGTACCAAATAAACCATCCAAACAGAGGGCAACACTAGTCCCTGCCCCACCTTCTCCCTATCCATTCCCTCAAAAGCTTGCTGGTGTTCCTATGCCAGGAAGGTAGAAAGAAGACAAAGGGACAACTTGTATGTTCCCAGCTGGAAGCCTCTCAAAGAGACAGCACCACAGGAGCACTATACTACAGAGGCAGCACAAATACTAGTTTGTGCAAGTTGTTATATTTCAAGTTACATTTTGATTCCATGCCTTCAAGTTTCACATTTTGGTTCCTCTCATTGTTCATCCTGGTCACCTCAGGGTGCCAGCCCCTAGCCCATTCCCCTGGGATCAGCCACAGAGCACTCTGGCTCACAATGCACCGGCTGATGTGACACAACCCACCAAGAAGACAGACTTGATCCACAAAGGCCCTCTGAGGAGAAAGTGAGGCAGGAGGTGCCTTAAACTGCACTTCAGATACAGTTATGTCAAACTACCACAGCTGAAGACTTTATTTGACCAAGTGGAAACATACCCATCTGAGGTCAAACCAACTGCAAACAAAAAAAATGTTTTTCAAACAAATTCATTTCTCATGTCCTCAGTAGAAAATACACTATTTTCTCCTTGCAAAACCTATTTTTTTAAAGATTGCTCAATTCCTGTAAAAATAACTTTGACCAAAAGCCACTGTTTCTGCTGTTGAAGAGTTCATGTACATGTGGCATTTGTGATCCTGGAGGTAAGCATAACAGCTTATGGCTTAAAGGAATCACAAACTTCCCACGTAAGAACTAAAAAGCAAAGGATTGCACTTTCCAGGAAAATAAGGGTCTCATCAGGCTAAGCCCAAGCCTAGAAAATTAGCATTGGAAAGCAGCTTTTGTAAAATCATAAAATCCTGGAAATCTGTACTGAAACTGTCTTCCCTTTCCAGCCATTATGCATTGAAATGTGAAACTGCATGCAGTAATCTTCTGGGAGCCACTGAGGCTACTAGGTTTGTGAAACGCTAACAGTGCGCTAAACTTGCCTCTCGTGATGTACTTTGAAAAAAACCAAAAACCCAGCCCTTTCCACAATTGCCCTTGAGCAAACAGGTTCCCTTCAGCATTATCTTCTGAAGCTGCTCCAGCAGCCTGTACCTGCTGTGTCAGGAAAATCCTGCCCGGCGAGCTGAGAGGTGCGTGCTGGCTGAACCAGTTGAGCTGTTAATGGCACACGGAGCAGAGCAAGCAAGAGCACGCGCCTGCCCCGTGCCAACAAAGAACAGGGAGATACAGCTTCCTCTAAGCAGCTCTGCTGGTGAATAGACAGTCATCCAAACATAGGATCTGTCAGCTGCAGCAGCTCAAGGAAGATGCTCAGCAGGAAGAAACTCCTCATCCTTTAAGAACTACAGTGCTGAGGTCTCCACATGCTTAACACGTGCAGAAACTTTGACACTCCTTGCTAAGGACCACTTTGCTCTAAAAGAGTGAGCATAGGGCTGAGAGGATGGAGGCTCAGCCCCAAGGCTGCCATGACCTTGCTGAGGAGTTGTAAACACATTTTTAATGTAAGTTAAAGCCTAAGTTTAGGATCAAGCTGAAAATACTTAGAACAGATTGTTCTCACTGCCACCTGGATTGAGAGGGGCTCCAGCACTGCCCAAAATCCCACCCTCACCCCACCACTTCAACTGCTACAACCCATACCTGATTGAATACACAGCAGGACCCTGTCTTGGACAGAAACAACTATACAGAATGAACCCCTAAATGACCCAGTGTGCTGCAAAACACAATGACTGTTCCATAAGGAACTGCTTAAAACAAGCACTAGTCCACAGAGGATAAAAATTGACTTGAGAGTTCTACTGCACAAGCTATTTGTAGCCAAAATGAAATCCACTATTAAAATACTGATGGAATAAGTTCTACTTACAGGCATTCAACTGAGAGCTGGGATCAGTGCACTTGCCTTTTCTTTTGCTTTGCTTTCGCTCTTCATCCCTGATCTTCCTCTCTGCTCCCTGTCAGACAAGAGAGGGAAAGGAATGGGGGAGTGAAGAAGAGGGGAGGGGGGGAAGAGAGAAAGAGAGGTATTTTTATTTTTTTGAGGTTTTTCAGGTGCAGAGGCAGGAACACCAGTTCTTCCAGAGCTGTGTTTGTGGAGGTCAGTTCCACAGTACCCGAGCTGCCGGTTTGCCAGAGTGTGCCAACTTTGAGATCTGCTTACTTCTGAGTCCTATCGTCTAATGAAATCCAACAACCACATCCATGATGCAAACACATGCTTTTCTTTCAAGTCAGATGGACATATGATGACAAAAGATACCCACATCTTACAATTGTATAACAACTGTATAAAGAGTTAGATAAAAATACAGTTGAAGTGTTTAAAACAATAAAGATTTGCAGGTTCCCCCAGTTTAGGAGTTCACTCAATTGTCATTAAAATCTACAGAAGTCACACCACACTTGGATCACCAAGTGCAAGATACCTCCTGCACATTTCACACAGAGCCTGCAGCAGTTGCACCAGCCTTCACTGAGCTCAAGCTGCAGACATGCATTGGTTTAAAGCAGAGACTATTTTTTCACTTTTTATCAGGGCCAGGCCACGGTGGAATCCACAGATCCCTAACTGGGTTTGTGCCTGCACTGTTCCTGGCCTTCCAAACCAAGCAGTAGAGGGGACAGTGCCATACTGCCATATTTTCTGCAAGGTGCAGGCAGCAACGATGGAGAGAGAAGAAAGGAAGAGACGCTTTGGAATAGTGTTCATTCCTCCAGCTCTGCCCAGACCTCACATGTGACTGTGGGTTAAGTCAGGGCCGTCACGTTGCCAGCTGCATGAAGTGGTAAGCCCACAGGAGATCCCCAACACTCAATCCTGGTGCTACCACGAGATCACCAAAACTGGTATACACAAGTTCTACCTGTCTCCCAGCACACTCCTGCAAAGCAGGGCAAAAGGTAACAGTTATCTGGCCACACCAAGCCATTATTTCTCATTCCCTCCCCTTCAAAGCTGCCAAAACACACCCACATCCTTGCATGGTGCTGGAGGAAGACTTGATTAGCTACGGCAAACGAGGTGTCAAAACTCCTGTGGCCATGGGGTGGGAATCCGTGCCTAATGGTGCACGGGATAAGGGGAACAGCCCTCCTTACTTCCCAGTAAATCAATGCTCTATAGATGACAGGCTGCCTATGCCTGCTGGTAGCACTGGGCTCATCTGCACTAGCAATAAAAAGGAAAATTAGACAAGATCGTTGATACACATTAACACGTATCATCTTTTCTCCCACCCAATGAGAAGGATAAAAGCAGCTTCAGGCAGATGTGGTGAAAAAGAGAAAAAATTACACATGAAGACACAGGCATTGCCAGGTTTGCTTGATCCCATAACAGTGAAGACATCCCACCTAAACCTCAGCACATCTAGACCTGAACTCCTCTGTGTCGTCCCTTACCAGAGTAGTCACAACATCTCAACTTGACAGCAGAAAGATCAGCTTTAACTCAAGATCTGATTTTTACCTTTCATGTGGAAATAATAAAGTTGTGCTACTCAAACACTGTGCTACAGAACAGCATCTGCTTCCTTATGGAGAACATGCTGACTCAACAAGAGCACGCATTTTGAGAAAACCTCTGTCCTCCCATTCCCTGCCTGAAAGTCAACTTGATGCAGGCTACTGGGGCCCAGGTAAATACAGCTCAAATCCCACATAAAAAAAAGGCAAGTTATGTCTTGATAACAGGCTTTTCTGCCCTGCCAGCAGAGCTCAGGGAGCAGTGGTTTCAAACTGAAAGAGGGTAGTTTTATAATGGACATAAGGAGAAAATTTTTTTACGATGAAGGTGGTGGGGCGCTGGAACAGGTTGACCAGAGAAGCAGTGGATGCCCCATCTCTGGAAGTGTTCAAGGCCAGATTGGATGGGGCTTTGAGTAACCTGGTCTAGTGCAAGGTGTCTCTGACCATGGAGGAGATCTAGACTAGATGACCTTTAAAGGTGCTTTGCAACCCAAACCATTCTGTAATCATGCAACTGAAGGAACAGTCTCCATGTCCTTGCCCATTCACATCAATGCTCCAGCAGCCTTGCACCCACTATTTCCTTCCAATGGCGTCTCACTCCTTTTTTCCTACCATCTCTTATAGCCTTCCCACAGCACTGCTCATCACTACCAGCGTAACAGCAGATCCCAGAGAGAACACAAGCCGTAGTCTGTGAAACCCTGTATTTAATTTTCCTCATGTGGATGCATAGCTAAGGTATCATTCAGAGCAGAGGTCTTCTTCCTCTGGGACAGGTCAGCCCCATCCCTGCTCAGCCCAAATATTGCTGGGCCAAGCCTGAAGGAAGCTTGTGCCGTAACATTCTACAGGATGACACCATTATGACCATACTGTTTTACTCAGGCCTTAAAACCACACAGGAGTGTATGAAAACCAAACATCCCAGGCACTGCAAGCACAGCCTTGACAAAGGAATAGAGGAGGCATCTGTGTTAGGTGGCCACAAGATCATAATTTTCTGTTGGTTTGGGGTTTTTTTCCAACAGACCTCCACACCATTGACTTCATGGCCTTCCATGAAGAAAATATGGGTAACAGAACTTCTGCAGGTAAGAGAGGTCACGAGAGGACAAACACATTCAGGGCTCTAACAGGTGTGGATATTATAGTAACAATGGTCCCATAAACATTCAAAAGCAGCTGGCTGATTACACAAGATTCAATACAGGCAGAAAATAGGTGCTTCTTCTGAAATGCCAATGCTCTTACAGGAGCCTGGAGCAACCAGCCAGCATTAGGGTCCATAATACATGGGGTTTGTGTATGGTATGATAGCATGCAGGGACTCCAGGGGTAGCTTCTCTAAGAGGATGTTTATTCCAAGAAGCAGCTTCCCTCATGCCCAACAGTGCCAATGCCAGTCAGCTCAAGATGGCCAAAGCCCATGAGCAGTGGGGGTAGTGCCTCTGGGCTTATGTATTTAAGAAAGGGAAAAAATGTTCTGCACCAACAGTTAGAAGTGAAGCGAGAATGTGTGAAAGAAACAGCTCTGCAGATCCCAAGATAAGTGCAGAAGGGAGAAGCCAGGCACTGGAGCAGATATTCCCCTGCAGCCCATGGTGCAGCCCATGGTGCAGCCCATGAGAGGCAGCTGCACCCCTGCAGCCCATGGAGGACCATGGCGGAGCAGAGATCCACCTGCAGCCTGTGGAAGGCCCCACACCAGAGCAGGTGGATACCCAAAGGAGGCTGTGATTCTGTGGGAAGTCTGTGCTAGAGCAGGGTTCTGGCAGGACCTGTAGCCCTGTGGGGTACCAACACTGGAGCAGCCTGTTCCTGAAGGACTGCACCCCACGGGAGGGACCCAGGCTGAAGCAGTTTGTGAAGAACTGTAGCCTGTGGGAAGGACTCATGTTGGAGAAGTTTGTGGGTACTCTCTTCCATGGGAGGGACCCCATGCTGAAGCCAGAGAAGAGTGTGAGGAGTCCTCTCCCTGAGGAGACAGGAGCATCAGAGATGTGTGGTAAACTTACCACAGCCCCCATTCCCCATCTCCCTCCTCGCCTGCAGCAGTGCAGGGAGATAATTAGGGAGTGAAGCTGAGCCTGGAAAGAAGGGAAGGGTGAAAGGAAGATACTTTTAAGATTTGGTTTTATTTTTTAGTATCCTGTTCTGATTTTGATTTACATTTCTCCTTCCTTTCTTCCCTCCTCTTTTAATTCAGGTACAATTTGCAAATTATCTGGAGGAATAAAGCAGGAGAGTAAGTCAAAATCCCAAAGGGAAATAAAAGATGCACTGGCTTTACTGTATTACTAGATTTGCTGAAATTTCTGCCATAGCTTGAAGGAAGCCATTGGAGTCTATGTGCTGACTACACATCTGCCTTTTTATTAACCAATTTGTCTTATTAGCAGTGGCACAAGCCTGACAGTCATTTTAGCATTGTGTCAGAGTAACTGACTGGACAATTTAGGAGCAAAAGATCCCCCCCTACCCTGCAGCAAGTCTGTCCTCTCTGTATTGTAGAGAATACAGGTTGATAACACACAAGACTCTCAGATTGCTTTGGTGAAAAAACTTTAGATGACACACTTGCCTTAATCTCATCTTGAAGCAGGAAAAAGAAAATAGAAAAAGAAGGAAAAACAAAGGCCTGAAGAAAGCCCATGAGACCCAAGCCTCTTAGGCTTACTGGCAAGTCTTTCAGATGCCTCTGGAGAGCCTTTGCTAAATCCCTGTAAATTCTTTGCAGAAAGCATCACAACAGGAGCAGCTACAGGCAGCTCTCCCAGGCATGCAGGAAGGCAGAGGGACGTATTTAAAAACCTATGGATGGACAACAGAAAGTGGCAGGGTGAGTTAATGGGATGCTACAGCAGGGGCACAGTGCAGAAGGCACCACATATTTTGGGAGGTAAGTGGAGACAAAACAATGGTGCATGAGACGAATCTTTGTGTCAGTGTCCTAGGCAAACACCAGGCAAGACTACACAGTGTATGACCAGGGCAAAGCCAGCACAGGACCAGAGAGGGGGGTTACAGACCTGCCTCAGCCCTGTGGCTGCACAGAGAGGCATTTGAGGTATCACCTCTAAGAGTCCGCCCTATGAAGATGGAGTCAGGATTCAAAGAATGAGAGGCCCAAATCAAGCAGGGTATCAGCAAAATAGGAAGTCAACCTGGTTCACAAAAATCAAAAGGACTGGGGAAGTCCAGGAAGCATTTATCACAGCCTAGAACAATTTTGGTCACTCTGGAAATAGCAACATTCCACATTACTTGCTCTGGACCTTCAAAAGACTGCTCAGGCAGGAACAGGTTACAAAGATTGGGAAATTTCCTTTCTTTGCAAACTCAGTTAAGCTTTTACAGCTGCTTTCAGCGCAGCTTCTGCTGTTTCTTTCACAGCTTCTGTTGAACAGTGGCTTTGGGAAAGGCATTAACTCTGTGTGCAAAATGCGTTAGGCAGAGCAGTCAAATTACAGCACCCACCCAGCTTGGAAATGGGCTTTTTCTATGCTGCTGTATCTCACGGTGGTACATCTTTCGTTCACAAGGTCTGCAGGTCACTGGTTTGGGTTTTTTTTATAACAAATGCAGTATGAACACATCAAGAAATTTAAAAGGACCAACACAACAGAGCTTGGGCAAAAAGGCAAGCCTGCACTTGCTCCAGTCAATGGCAATGATTTCTCCTGCTGAATGCTGTTCCCACTTCAGTCTGCCACTGACTGACCTTTCTCTAAAGTCAATGCTTAGGAACACTCAGCACACCAGCATTTTGAGAGCAGCAAATTTATTTGAGGTCATCATAACACCTATGAGCCAAGTAGAAGGGGTTGAAACTTTTTCCTTGCAAAGGCTAACACAGGACTTTTCAGTGAACCAAAATACCAAGTGACACAATTTGGGAAAAAAACCCAAAAAAAACCTGCTAAGCTGTGGAGCAGACTTTCCAAAACAGTCATTGGCACATTGATGCAACCTTACCTTGTCACAGAAGACTTTAATTTGGCAGTAGGCTCTGTGGACAGGTTTGTTACTCCTGTTATTGTAGCTGTAAGTGTCAATCTGAAGATTCAGGGGCAGGCCTTTAACTCCCTTCTGAGAGGAAAAATCTGTGCTGAGGCAGTTCACAGAAATGAAAACCTGCAGAAGAGGAAAGCAGCAGCCGTCAGTACTGACACACAGAATCCTGGCTGACCACTGAGCAAGGGATACTCAGGGAGTGCTAAGGCCCAAATGCTGGCCCTTGCCACTATAAGCAGCACCTTCTTTCTTCTGAGACATCAGGTAAAATCTCCAAGAAGCAATATAACATTCTTACGTCTTTATATAAGCCATTAGAGGGGACAAAGCCACTTTGTCCAACATAGATTTCAACAAACTCTCCAAACTTAAGGAAGATTCCACTCATTTTTCCACCCAAGAACTCCCAAATGTCACCATCAAACTTTTAGCCAAAGGAATGCTCTTAGGCTCAATCCTCATTGCTCAGTGTTTATTATCATCTTGGTAAGAACACAACCATGTTTCAAAAAATTCATGTTACTTTGGGCATATTAAATCTTTCCATGAGTTTTATATGAGCACAGCTTATGCTTGAAACTACCTGGTTGAGGTTTTTTTGGTTGTTTTTTTCTTAAAGTTATTAAAAGCTTTAAAAAAATATCAGGCAACATGTAATCTTTAAACACAGAAATAACACCATTATTCCAGTGAAGGATTCTGGGCTTTACACTAAGTTAACTACTACTTTGAATATTCCTTAGTAAGCCCTGCAATACCCTGTTAACATTCAGATGGTAAAGGTAAGAGAAACATTTCCATTATTCTTATAAAAAATTAATTACAGAGGAAATTAATTGCATTTTTGAACATATCTAATTTCATTTTCATAACTGCCTGGAAAAAAAAAAAACAGAAACAAAAAACCAACAAAAACCCTCTCAAAAACACAAATTATACACAACCAGAGAACAAGTCCAACGCTGCTTAACAGAAAGAAGAGCTATCCTTAAGTGGATATGAGCAGACAGACCAGAGTACTTTGTATCTAGATAATGGGCTTGCAGTGTGCCAGGCTTTTCTACAGACACAATGCCCATTACTAGCACATCTCAGAAGCTGTAAGGATTAATTACCAGGAATTTACGAGCCACCAAGACCTGCAACAGATCCTCTCCTCTCTGCCTGAAGAACGAAGGCTGAGAATTCACTGCTTAAAAAAATAATCAAAGCCTTGGGAGCCAGAAGCACCTTCCCAGCGATTTTGGAGGAGGACCGTCCCAGGACTCGATCGCTCACTTATTGTGGTGCTTCCACCAGCGCCACTCGAGTCTCGGCAGTGAGCTGGTGCCACCTCCCGGAGCTGCAGGGGCTCACCCAGACTCAGGAAAGCTTACAGGCTTTGGCTTTGCTAAGTACTGCTTATCGAGGTCCTCTTCACACAGGTTCTGCAACATCCTTCACCAGTTTTAACAATGATGGGAAATGGAAATATAAAATCCTGATCTGGTGATAGTTTATAACCACCGTTTTTTCCCTGCCGTGTATAACACAGCTGTATAAAAAGCAGGGGCAGGGAGGAAGAATAGTGCAGGTGAGGATTTCTCTCGAAATAACCTGTCTGAATATTGGAGGTTCACAGGTAGCTTCCTGGAGCCCCTGTGCCCCGAGAGGGCAGCACAGTGGCTCAGCAAACAGCCCCCCATTTCCTCATGTGCACACACCATCCCAGAGATTCCAATGTCCCCACCAAGTCCTGCTGTGCCAAGGGACGTGGAACGTGTGAAACACCACCCAACCCAGGCCAGCACAGCACATCAGCAGAGCCCCAGCCCCCGACCTGCGCTGCTGCCTCTGCGGGGACTCAAGCCAGGAACGCGCGCAGGACGCAAGGTGAGCTGCTGCTCAATGCCTGCTCACCCTCCAGCCTGTGTTCCCAGCATCCCATACCCGTGTTGTTCCAAGACAACTTTTTCTGAAAGCATTAAATACATCTCAAATCACAGTCAGGAAAATTATTTTAAAATAAGCTGTTCGCAGTCTTCCTCAGACTAACCCAAAGGATGGCTTTGCCTGCTTTTATCCACCCCACTTCCCTTTTTGCTGCCTTTGGCTTTACAAGGGCATTTTGCCCACAGCGCTGGCACACCCCCGGGGAAAGCTTCAAGGAGTCTGAAGAGCTGCTCTCACCAGCTTGGCAGCTTGGTAATCAGATGTATGCACAGCCTGAATAATTGCGTTCCCTGAGCAGGGGTTTTGTTTTTTAAAAGACCCTCAACTCTGGTGTTTGCCTAATTTTACATTTTAAATTTTAATTTTAAATTTACCTACACTAAATATTCACACAACTCATTTCTGTATGACAAAATGACTGCTTTCTTTCAGAAAAATATGCCCAAGCAGCCATGTCAGCAGGCCCACAACTGCCTTGAAAATTCTGTGAAATCCCTCAAATGAGTTTCACCCTACTGGACACCAGAAGACTTAATGTGCAGCATCAGTCACCAGTTCTCTAGCACATGGTGCCACTTCTCTTCTGAGACCTCAGGTCAGTGTTTTCAGTTTTCATGGCTTACCAGCCACATAAAGCCCACCGGGCTGAAGGTAGAAGAGTTGGTCTCAGCACAACAGACACATTACTACAGCAGAGCTGCACAGGTATCCCATGGGAATTTAGCATTGCCTGTCAGATGACAAAGATTATCCTCCTACTTTAGAGTCTCCTCATTTGATTAGCTTTGGCTTTAAGCAGCTGACTTCATTTTCATGCCATCTAAATCTTCAGGACTCTAGGCAGGAGATGACAACTAAAACCTAATCACGTCTGAAGCAACAGAGAGCCAGCCTGTCTTCTCCTGTTTGTACTAAACCATTTCAGTTCAAAAAGAGCATCTACTTCTCCCTACCCATCCTGTAACTCCTATTTTTGAGCAACTTCAGGTTGCCTCAAGTTTCACAAACCAGAATTTTAGCAAACAGCTTTTCCAGTTTGGGCTAAAACAGTTTCAGCCAGGTTCTTTATGTACAGGAATATTTGACTTACATTAGAAATGAAATGTAAGGCCAAGTGACTGCGTCAGCTACATCCCCACCCCAAAATTGCCAGAAGAAAGAAAAACGTAACCACAGAAGTTGCTCTGCGTCTTCAGCCTGCTGAGCAAGATTCCTTTTCATGTGTCCAACCTATTTTTCTAAGGGCAGTTCCGCATTCTCAGCTATATTAAGATTTGTTGTTACTTTTAAAAAAAACATTTTCATCTCACCTCCCAAGATTCAACATAAAGACAGCACTTAAAAATAGAGCACTGTCAAGCCTGGGCGCTTACAAACGTGAGCCAAGCCCTCAAAAGTTACGCAGATTTTCTTTAAAACTGAGATTTCCAGAGGGATTAGAAACCTGTTCTCAAGTTATTTTGCTTGCTTGGCAGTTGAGCCCTTAGTCTATATTTGACTACATATGTCCAGGCTATTTGACTACACATGTATCTAGGCTATCATATATCTAGGCTTTTCTCTCCAACCGAAGACAGGCCTTATTTTCCCTTTTTTTTCCTGTTGATTTTTTCCATGCTTTTTCTAACTGTTGTTAACAAAAGCCAAGATACTCATTGAGGCAAATGGCTCCAGAATAGTGACATCTCAGATAAAACCAAACAGCATGAAAACTGTGAGCTGCTATGAACTGCTAACCCCCCACACTTGGCATTCACCCCAACACTCTAGAGCCTCCTTTCCCCAACACCATGCTGGGTTTCCTGCAGCCTTTGGGGCAGCCCAGCTGCACACAACAAAAGACTGAAGGCAGAAGGATTAAAGCACCTCCTCTGGGATCGTGCTGGAAGTTAGTGTGGGAAGAAGTCAGACCTCATGACTTCTCAGTCTGCTTTAACCATCCGACTCCTCATGCCCCTCCTCACCTAAGGTGGGAGGAACACACCGTGCCTACATTCAAACCCACGAGAAACAATCTTCCATTTTAATAATGCAGGGAAAAAAAAAATTAATCCGACAGCTCTGCCATGTGCCCTCAAGGAAGGGCAGCAGAGACAGCCAAGTTCTTTCCACAAAGCACCTTTTTCTAACAAGATCTGCCTTTCAAACAAACCAGGAAAAACAGACATAATTAAAGGGCAATCAAAGCGCTGCAGGAACCTCTCTGTCAGCGAGATGAAAGATGCCTTTTTTAAATGAAGGCTTGCATACCCAGATCTCTTCTCCTCAGTTTATCTTGGACACCATACTCTTTTGTCACACAAAAAGCACTGGCAATTCTGATGAGTCCAAAGGCTACATATGCAGCAGCTTTAGATGAAATGTCACCACATGCAGGCTCATTTGCCTTAGTGCAAAGCGCAGTTGGAAAGGAGCAGTGTAGGTACTCACCCATGGGTTGCCACAAGAAATGGGGAGCAACTCATGTTAGCACACCATGAACTCTTACCAGTGACAGCAAACACAGGCATAGGTAACACTATCCTGCATAGTCTTGTCCATCCTTCTGGATAAGGTCCTATGCAGGCAGACTTGGACTTTTCCAGGCTGATCACCTTGCCCCACATTTATTTCATTTCAAGAGAAGGCAGGTAAATGGTATTATCTCCTCCTATTTATGCTCCTTTATATTTCTGTGCCCAAAGGATTAAGACATTACTCAACAATCCAAGTCCACTGGATATTTGTATCTATATTGAGAATCCAGATAAAAACTTCAGCTCTTTTCTCACACTAGTAGGCAAAAGCCTCTCATTTTAACCACAGAATGGTTTGGGTTGGAAGGGACCTTAAAGATCATCTAGGGACACATTCCACCAGACCAGAAGGCTCAAAATCCCATCCAACCTGGCCTTAAACACTTCCAGGGATGAGGCATCCACAGCTTCTCTGCCTCACACTGCCTCAGCACCCTCACAGTGAAGAATTTCCTCCTAATACCTAATCTAAATCTGTCAGTTTGAAACCATTCACCCTTGCTCTAAGCCCTTTTAAAAAAAAGTCCCTCTCCAGCTTTCTTTTAGGCCTCCTTTAGGTACTGGAAGGTGTTCTAAGGTCTCTCCAGAGCCATCTCTTCTCCAGGCTGTACAACCCCAACTCTTCAGCCTGTCTTCAAAGGAGAAGTTCCAGGCTATGTTATATTCAGGCTGTGTTATACTCAACTTTAAAAATTCTCAGGATGTTTTTGATTTAGGATTACTGTGTTTGTACAGAATACAGAGTCTGGAGCCTACAACACAACAACCAGAGACAGGTTAAACTGCAATGAGCTGCTTTCCAGGGAATGCAGCTAGATACTGCTTTTCTTGACCTTGGCTAAATAGTTTCAATGTTATGTCCCAAATACAATAGGCAAAGGGATTCCAGTGGGTCTGAAGACCATTTTCCTGACACAAAGGCAGTGTCTTCCCCTCCTGTAAAGAAAAATTAACCGGAAGCTCAAAGTTTGTCATTTCAATGCTGATAGCTGAAAACATATGGTTTCTTTAAAGGCTTGGAGAAATACAAACATCAAAGAGAAAAAAAAAATAGTATTTTTTAAAGATTTGTCCCCATATGTTTCATCTATGCTGCAAGCTGGCTGGATGCAAAACATCTCCAGTCCAAAAGCCTTATGAAGTACACCAGCAGAGTTCCAAGCCCTTCTGAGAGGCAGAGCTGTCAGCCTGGGCACTACCTTGTGCCAGTGTAGCCATGTGGCTTCCAGGATTGGCTCTGGGTGAGATCCAGGCAGCTTGGAGTGCAGGCAGGGCAAGCACAGGTCTGCCTGCACACATCCGCAAAGGCATGTCCTAAGAAAGCAGTGCTGGGAAGACTCTTCTGTGTATAAATGAAAAAAACCCCAAACCCACACTTTGGTAAGATCACCTGAGAGGTGGCTAATCTTACTGCTCTCACATTCGTTTCTTCACCTCCCACATGCACCACAGGTTTTGCATCAGCAGGAGGTGAGCCAGGAAAGAGATAAAAATATTGGGCAATTCATGCACCTGTGGGCTCCTCAGCTGCCTCCTGCCTTTGGGATCGGACGCTCCAAAAAAGGCTTGTCTGGCAGACGGGTGATAGGGCTGCATCCGCTCCAGCTCGCTCAGGCAGACCCAGCACCAACCTGCTCACAGCCCAAGGGATTTAGTTTGCATTCAAACCTAGCAATCCCAATTTGGGTGACTGACACAGAAGCCATCATGGGTCCCACACCATGTCAAGGAATGACAAGTGGGAAATACAATCCACCTCCAGATAAAGAACATCCTCCTAGCAAGTTTACTCCATCAACAAAACAAAAAGGAAGGGTAATGAAAGGAAAATACATACTCTTGCTCACAAAGAGCAATGCTGATTGCTATTCCAACCTGTTCTGAGGCAAGGAAATATAGGAATGTGTCTGCTCGCAACACATGGGAAACCTGGGGATAATGGTTCCAAGTCGTACTGATGCTTCTTCCCACCCCACACTTTGAAAAGATAAAGCTGCTGGGCTAGGTTTTGTTAGATTGGTTGGAAAGAAAGTAAAAACAGCAGTTGGGCAAAACCAGTGACAATACATTGAAAAAAACCCAAACGAGCCCCACAAAAAAAACCCCAATGCACCCCACCACATCAGCACCACCACAAACAAAAAACAATGACAAAAAAATGAGACCCGACAAAACAACCCAAACCAGAGAATTAATTCTGTAAAGGCACAAAAATGGCTGAAAAGAAAAAGTTGCCATCAGGTAAAAAAGGAATAGAGAAAAGGGATAAGAAAAAAAAAAACACCTCCTACTTTTCTCTATAGAAAAGCTAATGTCAAGAGATTTTTCTTTCAGCTTTAGGAAACACCCTGTGAGCTTGTACTTGGAAGACCAGATAATGGCAGAGGCTTGGGACACCAAGTTCAGAAAAAATACTGAGTTGACAACTTGCTTCTAGTGGGCAATGCTTCAAATCAAAGGCAGCAGATGCTTGTTTTTTGGAAAACCCAGGACAGAGTAGGGAGAGGTCAGTGTTAAGAGTCAGGGAAGCAATACTTGCTATGACTTTCCTATGTCACTGCTCCAAAGGCTGTGTGTACTTGTGCCTCAAAGTTTGTGGTCTGCAGCCTTGGCTTCGCACCAATCTCTTTCCTTTAAGTATGTTTGACTCATCACATTTCATAGTTTCATTTCCAACTAGCCAAACCTGTACCTACTCAGTGCTGCTGAAGGTGGCAACACCTTCTTTAATGAGGCATATGACTGCTGCTTCATTACAATGGCATCCATATAAATGTATGCAATATTCATCAATCAAAAAAGTTGAAATTCTTCCTACAGTGAACACCAAGGGAGGATTATGCTAGAATAAACTCTTGAAATAAAACAGTAGTGTACCACCCAGCCTCACTTCAAGTTGTAGCAAGAGATCCACCCTCTCTAAAAACTGAACTTCTCTAAACAAAATAATCCTGCCAACACATAGGAGGATCTGCCAAGAAGACCACCCTCATTGCCTATGTTTTTATTTTGAAAGGCTATCCCAAATTAGACACAAATTACCATAATATAGGACCATTCCACTCTTCTTGGACAAAAGTAAAAGTAATAAAAAAAGCACTGCTTAATTGCTCTGTCATTCAGGGCATCACTTAAGAGATACCACAGCCTCTTCCCTTCGGTGAAAAGGCAGCAAAAAGCTCAAACTCAAGCTAGAGCTCTAGCTCAAAATGCCTGTTACAGTCACCGTGTATTCCTTTTTAGTAGAGTCTTTTCACACAGAGCATCTGGCTTACAATGCTTTTTTTTTTGAAGGAAGGGAAGGAGTAGTAGGACAATAGAACCCTTAATGTGCAGTGACATAATTTTTGGCTACAGTCCCATTACCCAGCCTAAAGCAAGCCAGACCAAAGACCTCCACAGGGGCCCTTCTCTGGGAGCTGCTGGAAGCAATGCTACTTTTCAGGAGGGACCCATTGAGAAGCACAGATCCTTGCCCTGTTAGAGCTACAGAAACAGGCAGGGAAGCTCTTGCAGTCACTGCACAGACAACAACTTGCCCTGTTCAGACAAGAGGCCCCAACCCTCCTGCTCCACAGGGCAAGAGCTCAGACAGGATTTGGGCAAAGCAGGATCCAGCAAAGCCAGTTAACCCTGGGGAAACCAATCTGTCCAGATTGTTCAACTGCCACTGACCTGAGAGCAGGCCATGTCCCCAGGCCAGAGTTATGGGACAGAATTTGCTTCACAGCCTAACGGGTAACACAGCAGAGATAACAGGACAACAGCCAACATTATGAAGAGCAGTATGAAATATGCATTTAACCACACACGTAGTGGCAATTTTCATTAAAAGACCCTTCATGGGTACCAGCCAAGAAAAGGAGAGCCCGGCATGTTGTACAGACCTGGGAAGAGATGGCTCCCAGTCTCAAAAACTCATGACCTGAACCTACGAACACTTCTCCTGACTGAGATATGGAGGACAAAGACACAAAAAGGGCTTCAAGAATTCCTATTCCCTACTTCTAACAGCTCCACATTTCAAAGACAGCCAAGCCTGCTCAGTCAACAAGAAGTGGCAGACAACTCCAGAGAAAGCTGCATCCCAGCTCTAGACACCCTGCCCCTAATGAAGTCAAAAGATGACGAGTTTGTGTTCAGACATCTAAGAGCTTCTTTGCAGGAGAACCCCACCTTGACTGTCTGCCCCACATGGCAGACATCCAGCATGGGGTGGGAAACTGAAGTCTCCACAAGCCTCAGGGTAACTCCAGCATTACCTGTTGCATGCAAGTGAGTATCAGTTACACATCTCATCAGACTCATCAGATCATGCTTCCACTCAGCAGGATGACTCCTGATTGAGTAGCTACACTGGCTTTCTTAAATATCCCATTCAACAACTCACCAGTTCATCAACTAATTTTCCAGTTCACCCTCTTCCCTTTTCTTCTCACAAAGCATGATTGTCTCCTCACTCAATTATTCCCCTCTCCTGCTCTGTCAGGTGATGGGATCAGACCTCACCTCTAATACAGACACCTGAAAGCCCACTGGAATCACTGCTTCCCCATTCTGCAGTGTCTCCTGACAATCTTTCTAATCCTGACCTCACTCTTCTTCAAATCTCAACAGCACCACTTCAGGACACCTTGCCTCTTTCAAAGCCTGGCCCTCCTCTCACCCTCAGCTCCCTTCACTGTCTCAGAGCGAGAAGGCTTTGGATCCCGGGCCCTTTTCCAGGTTGAACACACTCTTGCAAAGGTCAGAGAATTCTTAAACCAGCCTCTGCTATGAAGCGGCTGCTTCCAGTAGCTCCTGTGATGTCCCAAAACAACGGAAGAGGGCAGAGGGGAGCTGCCAGAGAGAAGCGCATTTGCTCTGAAATCCGTGGACACAGTCTGGTCCCAGAGTGGGAATTGTCTATCATGCCTGAAATACTCCTGGTTTCTACATCCAAGGGCTCACGAGCAGCACACCAACGCAGGCAGCTGTGGGACAATTCCAGCCACGCAGAGCCAGGCTTGTCCGATGTGTCCAGTGACCAGAGCCCTGGCTTTGCTCTTGGCTCTCCCAGCACAATGCAACTGGGAAATGGGAAATACTTGTTACTGAGGGCATCTCAAAAATCCTTTTTCCATTCCACAAATCCACAGCTGCAAAACCCACACAATTTTCTTCTTGCAACAGAAGGAGCACATGACTTGTATTGTATGAAAAGAGCGTTTCTTCACCAGAAAGGTGCAGTTTACTACACCCCCTTAGTGCCCCAAGGACACTGGCAAAGCACTCTCAGGCAAGTGACACCCTCCTGAACAGACACAGTGGCAGAGGTGCAGTATTCCTGTAGGTTCCCACAAGAAGGCAAGTACCTGGTCCCAGAGCTGCTAGGATCTGCCTTAAATCTGACACACATCCTGCGTGCCCAAATGAGTAACTACATCAGAAATCCCAGACACAGAGCCTCATCACCTCCCATTTGACATGGCTGCATATGATAAATCATTTCCACAGCAAACTGGAAGCAAAAGCAAGAGGGAAACGGGAGAAGCAGCAAGCCCAGAAGAATCACCTGGCTCTGGTCCAGGTAACTCCAGGGCTCAGGAAGCAAATTTCTAATAATCAAGGCTTGCTGGCTGGTTAAACATACTGTCTATACAGCACTTCTGCTGTTATTACATATAATACACTGTATTTATTACTGTGAAGGAATTTCTATAACATCAAAAACTCAGCTGTATCTATTCCCTGCTCTCTTCATATACTTTAAGACTCTTGTCAAGGGTTGGGGGGCAGGGAGGGAAGGAAAAAGAGAGAGCAAGAGCATACAAGGTAAATGAACCATGCAATAAAAATTGTTGAAAATGGCTCAGACATCTCCTGATAACATCACAGAAGTTGAGAAAGAACTGCAGCTCTACTGGTGAGAAATTCAGTCATTGACAAAACACATCTACTCAGGGAAAAAATGAAGTTAAATAGACACTTAAACACACAGAGCACTTGCTAAAAAATGCCATTTTTTAAAATACTGAAGTTGAAAGTATTTTTGTCTTAATATGATTCTGATCCCAGGAGTCAAGGCTTGCACATTTGGTATCAATAGTCCCCTCTGAAAGTTCATACAAACCAGGACTCACAGTATACGGATCTCACACACTAAGACTGTGAATCTGGAAACAAATCTGCCTCTGTAGCTACAAAACCAGTGTGTCTTGCACCTCCCCACACCACTTCATCCCATCAAGTTCAGCCTCAAGATGAAATACCACCATGAGGGTCCTTAGATCTTTTCAAGATGCTATTGGCAATTTCACTATAGACTGAAACTACTCATTCAGGGGTCTGTAGAGTAATTCGGCAATAGCCACCTGGTAGGAAGGGATGACTTTCCTTGGGGCAGCCACAAAGTTCTCAGCACCAGCTGTGAGCCCTGCTCCTGGGTTAGAGGCCCATCCCTGCTGCTGCACAGTGGCTCAGCCAGCAGAGAGGCAGCTGCACAAAGTGCTTCCAGCTCCTTGAGGACTTGCATTATTCTGTCTGCATGATTCACCTCGTGTGCAAATCCTAATCCTTTGCATACCTTGTGGACACCGCCTTCCTGGGTTTGTTAAATGTTTGACTGGCTATGGCAGCAGGATAATACTTATGGACTCCTTCTGACAGCTCTTCTGAAGCATCATCTGTTTGTTCACATAGCGAAGTGCTTCATGTTTTAGAAATTATGTCAGCCTTTTAGCATCCTCCAGCAGGTAAGGCCCTCCCTGCCAGCCCTCTCAACCTGACTGAAGTCAAATCTGGTGAAAAGGGAAACCCGGCACCCAACACCAGCCTCACAAGTAATGTCCCACGTGCTGCAAAGCAGCACTTTCAGCAGCAGCACACACACAGCTCCTCACTGCTGTCTGCCAAGCATCCCGAACTTCTCCCACACAGCTGAAACCTAACAGCAGTCCCCATACAACCTTTTCTCCACAGCCCTTGTGCAGGACAG
Source organism: Eulacestoma nigropectus (assembly GCA_013397775.1). Classification (NCBI taxonomy): domain Eukaryota; kingdom Metazoa; phylum Chordata; class Aves; order Passeriformes; genus Eulacestoma; species Eulacestoma nigropectus. Next base: position 40,228 of record VZTE01006206.1, read on the forward strand.
AGCACAGCTCGTGGTGACAGCAAGCTCTGTGCAGTGACACCAGCCCTTGCTCCCCCCGCAGAGCAGTGGCACACACAGCTCCAGAGAAGGACCTGTGTTCTTTGCTGAGAGTTCCCATGACCCCCAAGCCAAGCTCTCCCTAGACATGGCACTCTGTAGCCATCAGTACTTTTCCCCATGATGCTGGTGACTACTGGTACTGCTTGCTGGTACCAGTTACTAGTGCTAGCAAGGGGACAGCTAGTCTCCAAAAACAGATGGAAACCATTCCCAATTTTTAAAGAAAACCCAGGCAGTAATGAAGCTCTCCAAAGAAAACTGCTTGCTTCACTTTGACTCCAGCAACAAACCAGCGAGAAATGCCTTTAGAACTGAGTTGGCTCCATGCTCTGACCTGCTTTCTGTGCACCTAGAAGATGCACAAGCCTTTTCCAGAAGCCAGAGTCACTCAAACTGCTGCAGTTAGCTAATAGCTAGGGAAGCTGCCTGTACCTACACACCTACCAAAGCGCCCACAGTTCTGAGGAAAGATCAACCCAGAGTTCACCAGGAGGCTGCTCTAGTACGAAATAGGTCACCAGGCGTTGGGATCTGCGGTTTAAGCAACGCATGCTTTGGAGGCTCAGAGGCAGCAGCTGCTCTCTCTTCAGCGGAAGGCAAGCCCATGGCAAGAGCCTGAACTCCCCGGCAGCTGCCCCCCGCCTCCCACAGAGATCCTCCGGAGGCTGTGCTCAGTGCCAAGCCCAGCTACGCTCCATCACACCTCCTGCGCCACTGCATCTGCTCTGGAAATGCTCAGTGCTTCCTTCTGTCAGTACTTGTCTCTCAGGCAGGCGCTTCTGCCAAGAACCCTAAAGCAGTTGCAAAGCTCTCCCAGTTGCACATGCAAACCCTCTTAAGAAATAGCCAGAAGGTTTTGCCTAATGTAAGAGCGTAAACAAACTTGTTACATGCTAATCACCAGGTAGGCCACACACCCTTCCCTTCCCCCAGCCCCTGAATCTGCTAAAAGGACAGGAAATATAATCGTGGTCACACACCTTCGCTTCCTCGTTGATGTCCCAGGTGAAGGATATGGCGTTGTATGCAATCTCCTCAATGTTACTGATGGTGTTGAAGCTCTCCTTGTAGTCAGCTGTTAGAAAGAAGGATTCATGAGGGAGAAGAAGAGGAGATATCACCTGAGTCCTTAATCACATGAAGCAGCCAGAAACTGTAACTCTTCAGCAGCGCCTTGGGGGCAAAAAAAGCTGAACTGTACTTAGGAACAGATCATTAAAGAGGCTGGAAATGGTTCTCACACACAAAAAAAACCTTCAACAAACAGGAGGAAGGAGCAAAATGGGACTTGCAAAAATTCTGAACTAGAAACTCCAGTGATAAAGGCAGACATCCTAAATATCAGGTGCTCTGTGCCTCAATGTGCTATGTGCAGGAAACTCTACCCTGTATGGCAAGGACATAAGCTCTCCATAAAACTCCTTCAATAACAAACAAAGATTTGCATGCGCGTCTGCTTTAAGTGCCAGGTGATTAATCCCTGCTTTGATTCACAGAAGGAAGGGTTGAGGAGTACAACCCAGCCTTCAGCCAGAAAGAGCTGGAACCCAGCCAGCCCCAGCCTTGTCTGGAGGCAAGTGGAAATTTGCAGTGTTTTCTTTTTTTACATGTACCAAAGACCAGTCGTGAGCAAAGCTGTGGGAAGGTGGATCATTAGTCTTGAGGTATTTCTATGAGGATCTTGTTCTTTGAAGAAACACAGTACTTAGGACAGCCATTGGGACTACAAGCTGTGATTTAGCTACAAGCACCAGGATATTCCAAAAAAACCTATTGTTTGGAGGGGGCTGTTGGATCTCCCAATACAAAACCCTAAACCTCACCAATCAAAAACCTCCAAAAAATGAGCCTCTTCACGGAGCCCTAAAAACTACAGCATTAGCTCCAAGCAATCACTGTCTCTGGGCTTTTAGCAAAGCTATAGATAGCAGAGAGAGTGATCCAGAACTTCCTTAAAATAACAAAGCTGTAGCAGAAAACCAAACCTTGCCAAGGAATTAGGTCCGAAGTTTGACATCAGCAGTGAGAGTGCTCCTTACCTATATCAATGCATCTTTGTTTGGCTGTGTGCTGTCTTGAGTGCCAGTATTTCCAGTGCCTGAGCTGATCTTCCCTTGTTTTGTCTTCAGCAAACACAACCATAATGACACTCTGAAAGGAGAGAGGAAAAGATTTAAAGAAAAAAAAAAAAAACAACCAACTAAAACGTGTAAGAGAAAAAGAGAAAAGGCCAGAGTGTACATTTGTTTTGGAGCTTTAGCTTTTCCACTTGAGGCACTGCAGTATACCTGGCACACCACTGCCAAACAGGAAGGCAGACAACAGCACTTTCTGGGTCATAAATAGAGATGACCAGAACTCGTCTCCTAACTAGAATTCAAGGACCTCATTCCAGGTGTTGCATCATCTTTACACAAGTGCTGACACCACTACTTAACAGTCTGAACCAGGATGGGTTGGTCTGGAAGTAGGTGGACAGCAAAGGAACGAATATTGACGTAAGAGTGCAGGTAAGCTGGCCTTTGTGGTGATGCTCTGGTCTAGATTACTGCACTTTGGGAGAGTTTAAGGTTACTATTGTACACACCCTCCTCCCCAAGAAACCACAAGTGATGCCACTCACTCGAACTTTACTGATGGGGTGATGGATTCCTTCACTGCTGCTGACTTCTTTCAGCGTGATTGGGTAAAACTGACCTTTATTTAGGTAAGTCATTGTGCTGTCCCCAGGCTTCTGTCGGAGGGACTTGGAGGCTTCCAGAGTGTATTCAAAGTTATTCCTATAGAGTGAAGAGGGTAGTGATTGCTAAGGCATTTTCCTGGAAAGCTGATTAAACGTTCCACATTTAATCTGGAGAAATTCCAAAGTCGTTAGTTGACTCATTAAGCCATCAACAGGCAAGGAAGTTGGAAAACAGGATGAGCCCCTTTTTCAACCATTTCCTTCATGAACGAACATTTAAGAGAAGTTCTTGGCAAGCTAAATCCTAAGACACATCAGCAGGCAACACTGGAAGGTCCCTACTCAGGCAGAGAGCAGCAAGCTGCTCTCAGGGAACAGAGAAGTATCTTTAACAATTTAATTACATTCACAAGCTAGTAAGCTCAGTGGCCATCGCCCTCTTGGTCAACTGCAGCTATCAAACAACTAATTCACTTCCTTCCTCTGGAGTTCAGATGAGTTTTATTTCTCCTATTTCTGCTGTAGATTTCCAGCAGATTGAGAGCAAGACAAGCAGACCAGGGAGGAGGGCACAGCTGGAAGCAAACTCCCAGACCAGTCACAGACAGCACTGCATGTTCCCGCGGGACACGGATTTGGTGCAAGGACAATAACTGAAGCTGGGTGATATTTCCAACCCTGCAGGTAGTTTTCCTTAAAGTATTTGTTTTCTTTAAAGATACAATTTTCAACCATGAAATTCAAATGAAAAGACATAATTGGAGTTTTGAGATCCACAGCCTTCCCTCCTCCAATATCCAACCGTGACTCGGTGCAAAATGGCGTGAGTTGTACTGCTTGCTCATGGACAACTCTAAGAGAATAGAAGGATATGTGCAAACAGGGGCCTTAAAGCATTACCCAGAAATGCTGTCAAAAACATAATCTTCTGAATTCATGTTGGCCATTCGGAGATTCAGTTCAGTAGGAAAGAAAACCTGGGGTAGACAAAGCAACAATTAACACTGCAGCAACAAGGAAAGTCAGTATTAAATAGATACTCCTTACCATGGAACTTCTGTCAGGCAAATTGTTCACCAGGTAACAACCGATTTTTGGTTTGAACAAACAGGACAGTCAAACAGTCTTTTAATCCAAAACTTCTGGGTGTCAACTAAGCACAACATTTCGTAAACCTTCAAGTCAGCTTAAGGCAAAATTTTAACACTTTCCCAAATCTCAAAGGGCATAGCTACACAGCTCCTTGAGGTTTGGCTTAAAAATCAAAACATGGTTACACTGCTGTTTTCAGTTGGTATCATAAAACAAAACCCACAGATTTTCTCACTCAAGGGCCCTGCATAATCCAGCTGTTTTCTACTGAAACACACCACACCTAGAAACTGGCAGTAAGGAAGCTTACAGACAGTCACTTCAGTTTGGTACCTGCAAAGGCACCACAGAGTGCCGAACTCTTGCAAAACCTGGCTCTGTGGATTGAGATAACTATTTCCACACTCTGCAAGCCAAAGCCTCTGTCACTGCTAAGATTAGTCATTTGCTTTTGATAATGATTTCATATTGTGAAGGTTTTATTTACCAAGTTTTAATTATGCACCTTTCTGAGAAAGTCTTCTATTTCTAAGCCACTGAACAGATTTCTGGCTCATATAACAAGAATAGTTAAAGATGGAACTGGATCTCTCCATCCAGATCAAGACACACACACACACACACACACACACACAGAGCAACTGCCTCTCTTGGTACCTCTTGCACACCCTCCTTGAAAGTCTCTGAGAAGGTGGAGTCTGGCGTTCGCCTCTGGGAGTTTTGGGGCTGGGTGTTGGAACTGAACTGGTCGGGATTGAGGTTCCTGTCGAAGACCACCACCCGCTCGGGGGGCTCGGGGTGGTACACACTTGGTGGGATGCCCACGGCAAAGCCATGGGGCTGCGTCTCCGTTTTGATGGAATGGGTGGGCATCGTGGCAATTGAAACGGTGACCGTTGTGTCAGGCGTTGTGAGGTGGCCTCGCTTGTCCATGCCCATCTGGGGGGTGTGTGGAAGGACAATATTGAAAGGCACATTTTTCAGAACCTGGACTCTGTTTTCTCCAGCAGAAATGAGCGACTGTTCTGTCACGTTTGGGATGCTGTTCCTTAAAAGGGCAAAAAGAAATCATGCACAAATTATACAGCTTATTTACTCATTAAACACGAGTTAGAAAAACTTTTCAGCCTTTTGGACAAGGACAGCTGACACCAACTCTCCTCCTTGTGCAGAACAGCTCAATCCTAACCTGAAAAGCTGAGACCCATTAAAAAAAACCCCAAAACTCCTTACCCACTGCTAACCATGCCACCTTGGAGATGAATTACCCTGGAGCAAAACCAGGGGAGGGTTTGCAGCCCAGATCCTCACTGCTTGGAAAACAGCAGTCCAAAACAAAGCACTTCCCACCACACACTGGCACACACAGGCTCCACAAAGCTGCTCTTTGGCAGAGGGAGATGCATTAACAGCAAGGTTGCTGCTCCTCTGCCCCAGGACTGTGCACCACCCGGGAAGCACTAATAGGGAAATTACACCCCTCTTTCATGCACAACCCCCCAAGAAAATCCACACTAGGACTCTTGGGAGTGGTTTGCATAACTTGCTGCTCTCCACCCCACCACACTCATTTCTGCCAGGACAACACTGCGATCTGTGGCTGAGTTTACCTCATAGCTAATAGCCACTAAGTCAGCCTGCCCTCCCTTTCTCCCTCCCCACAAAGTGGTCCTGCCCTCTCCTTTGCACCAATTCTGACGCTCTCCTGCCTCCTTGGTCAGCAAGTTCAGCTTGCTTGGCTGGCAGAAAACTAGCCACCTTTTCTTTCCCTGTTTGGTAAAGGGTCAGTGTGAGACCCAACCTGGTTCAAGAGGAGCAGTGGGAACACATGGCTGGGAACCAGCCTCCTCTTTTCAACAACAAGTCATTCCATCAGCTCAGCCAGACCACAAACCTCACCTCAGGTCCTTAAAGCATTCTAGTCTGTCCAAAGGAAGAGGATGGTAGGAGTGGAAACCTGACTTGAGTGAACCTCATGTTTGTAACAGTCACTTAATCAGTATCATCTGCTTGCGAGGCACAAGGGCAGAGGGAAGGCAGGAAGGGGAAGAAAGAAGTTCCAGAGGATATAAAGGAAGTCCCCAAACAATACAAAACCAAATCACAACTACTTTGAAGTACTTCCCAACAGGCCCATGCATGAAACAGCAATGCTGCTCGTACCTGAGAAAAAAATCAGCAGAGAGCAACTGAAGCAACTGCATGAAAAATGAAAAGGGTCACCAGTGACCTCTGCAGCCTGGAGAAGGGGTGCCTGTGCTACCAGGCTGTGCCTAATGTCAGAGAGCAGCTTTTGCTAGGCTGACTGTATGACATTAGCACACTAAAAGCAGATGGACAGCAATGAGCAGAGGTTTGAGCCTCAACTCTCCACACTATAGTCCAATCCCCATCCTGTTCCTGGGGCACTGCAGGAATCTGAGGCACAGAGTACAAGCGAACAATTTCTCTCTTGCAGCACATCACCACAGTGCAGCAAGTTACTTTCTTTCAGCAGCTTTGATGGTCTAGGAGGGAAGGGAGGAAATAGAGAAGCAATAATAAAAAATAATACCTTTTGCTATGGTCTTGTTCAGGATGTTCTACCTCCGGTTTAGCTGTTGAAGATCTCCTCTCCCTTGGAACCTGGTAAATGTAAGACATACTATAATTCAATTCTTCCTCCCGTACAAAAAAAAAAAAAAAAAAAGGCTTCTTAAAATTTGGTCAAATTAAGGAAGCATTGCTTTTGATGCCAGTCATTATTTACAATACAGCTTAACCCATGTTCACATGGCTTTAGGATGCCAGGTCGACCCCAGGAGATGTCCCATGGATCCTCATGGCACCAACTCAGCCACCTGTGCTAGCCCTGGGCTCCTGCCAGCACTGGGTGGTAAGAAAACCAGCGCAGAAAATTATCCATCCATGTACTGGAGCACCAGTACTGGGGTGAGCAGGACCAAGAGGAACATTTCCCAAGGTTTGCTGGCAGTGCAGGTTCTCTCCTCTGCAGGCTGGCAGAGTTCAGCTTGCTGGATGAGCTCAAAGCTTGTGAAAGGATGCTGCGCCACAGCCACTTCCCCAAGGACATGTGCTCTCTAGGCCACTACCTCTAAGACCACTTGAGCCTCTCCTTTCTCCTCAACAACCAGGGGATTTGGGAAGCACCAGGTCCAATAAGCATATTGAGATACTATAGCTCATATTTGCACATGGCCACACACAACACACTGGCCCAAACTATACTAAACCTTTTATAAACAGAATGTAACCAGCACTCTGGATTTAAGACAGCTCAGTATTGCTCCTTGTATTTTATGCCATGGACAGGATTTGCCCTGAAAACACAACATTAATCAAACAAATCACCTTGCCCACACACATGCCATTTTCCTGGCTGCGCTGCAAGGCTAAGGCACACAGAAGGTGAACTCTGGGAGCTGTGGTGGCTCAGTTCCTTGCATGAAGCACATAATCAGCACCCCAGCAACCCAAACAGCTCTCACAGCCGCTGGCACAAGCCCATGGTGTGCCCAGGTCCCCTCAGCCACGCAGCAAGTCCACACAAGCTCTCCTGCCAACCCACACGTAGGGCCCAGGACTTCTTACACCCTCATCATGCCTCCTGAACGAGCAAAGCAAACACCTTCTGCTGTATGTAAGGAGGAGTGAACTCCCACCACTTTACTTCACTGAAGCCTGTTCAGATCCTGCCTCCATTTGCCAGCCTGGCTCCAAGGTGGGGAACTGCCACTTCAGCACGAACATGAAGGCTGAGGGCACCCCCGCACAAGCAGCATTCTTCTCTACAGCCCCGACTGAAAACTATGGCTTTGTTCTTACACATAACCTGGAACCCCCAGAAACACCAGAACTGTTAGACTTCCCACAGTAACCAGCAAAATCTGGAGAACCTCTAGCTGGAGACTGCTGGGAGGCCAACACTAACTAGTCACCGAAAAACAACGGTTTTCCAAGCTGCATTTGGTCAACACTCCTAAACAAATTTTTATCAAAATTTTGCTTCCTATAAAGGCCTTATTAACCACAGTTGAGCAAGCCCAGTAGTCAAATGGAAGGAAACACAGGTTGTTTGGTTTTACTGTTTTGGCTTTTTTTATAGGAAAATGATCTCATAAGCTGCCTTTAATATGCAGACGGGGCGTATTAGAAATGCCTTGACATCATCCCTCTATAACATTACTCCATAACAGCCCTCAATAAATCTTTCAACCTCCAGCCATTTTGCTTTACCCAAGTGTGCAGCATACCTGTTCTTCCACCGATTTTTTCTGTACACCCACTGATACCCAAACATAAGAGGAAACTCTGAATTAGGCATTAATGTACAGCAAATCCCTTCTGCTTTGCCAAGCATGAAGGATCAATATCAACGTTCTTTTTGTAATCTACAGGTTTAGAAACCAAAATTGATTTTGTGGATTAAAACTGTTCTGGTGAAAGTATGTTGTTCTTTTTTTTTCCAAAAGCATAGCAAGCATAAGCACAAAGCAGAAAGCCAGTTTTCTCACAAAACTAGCTGAATAATATCCACATCAGTGAGTCTGTGGCATTTTGTCGTGTGTGTGTGGAGTGTTAATCTCCATATTAAGCATTACAAGAATATTTTGATACGTAAGATATGTTCAACTCTTAAAACCGCAGACAAGGATTTTGTCTGCACCAGGCAATCTCTGCTCGTGCTTGAAGAACATAACTGAGGCTGGCAGCTGCACTCACTACTGTTAAAAGACACAAACCAAAGTGCCAGGCAGGAGAGCCAAGTCAGCCTCCTGGCCTTCCTGCATGCTCAGCAATGCAAAAACAGGCACCTCCACCCAGTGAGCCAGGCCACCATACACAGGCATCTCAACCCAAGCAGGACCCCTCCTTGCATGGAAATGCCTGCTGGTCTCCACTGACCTGGCTGGAGATAACTACCCTGGCTTATACTTTTGGTATTTGGGAAACAAAGCTCAGCAAAATGCACCCCAAGCAGACCAGAATGTTCTCTGACTGTTCAGTTCAGCTGTGAGGATCTAGGAAGGCACATGTCTCCGAACAAACCATGAACACTGGGGAAGACAATCACTGCTGCCAAAGGATTAACAGATTACAGCAGTTGAAGCTCACTGAGAGTTAGAGGGGTGCAAACAGCAACTCTTTCAGGTGGACACTTCTGCCCCACGTACCACCAAAAACCTGTAAATCTATCTTAGTATCAGCTGAAACTGAAGTAACACAACAAAGCCCCAGCAAAAGCCAATAGGGATCATGTGAGCAAAAGAAGAGGAGTTTCTTTCTCCGTGTATCTTTATATCCAGACACAGATATGGTCCTAAAGTGTCATTCTTTATGATTATGTCTATAACATACTGCCTCTTGCAAAACCCCGGGTCAACAGAAAAAGTGCTACTCCAGTTGAAAACTAGCAAAGTGCTACTTAACTTTTACATCAAGATCTAGAGGATCTTATTTTACTGAGCTAAAAATAAATTTTCAGAAAGAGACGTAGGGTTTTTTCCACTTAAAACCCACATCGTTTAAAGTCCTTGTGATCTGTTCACAGCTTCCATAAAATCCTCTAGCAAATGACACTTTTTCCACAGGTGGAACACGAGCTCTGCTGGCTGCCAGAGCAAACCCACGCCAATCTACCTTGTAATAATCATACAGCAGTCCAAGGGCAGCTGCACTGTCTTCATCCCCATTGATGCTCATCATAGCTTTGGTAGCTGCTGTGAGGGGATTTTCAAGAAAAGTTTTCCAGGCCTCATCTTCATTGGTGTAAGGACGTCTCTGAGAGTAGAGAGAGTCATTCTGAAGAACCAACACGGGTCTTTTACTTGAATAATAAAAAAAGAAGAAATAAAAAAAAGCCATCTGTTAGAACACATGAGAAACATTCCTAAAGTTCTTCAAAATTAGCTGCCCAGGTTTCATGGGGTTCATATTCTAATTCAGTGTACTGCAAGGATTAGTCAACACAAAAAGCCCAGAAACTTAATTCTGATCTCACTCATGCTCAGTGTAAATCAGGATTAATTTGACCAAACTCAGATGGATTACACCAGCCTACACAAAAAGGCAAAGCCATGTAAGAGTACAATCGACCTGCTCATGCTCTGAATCCAACCCAGAAAGAGTTACACACTTACTAGCCAACCACCTACCAAGCCTCCAGCACATCCTATGTAATAATGCCAAGCTACAACCTGATCCAGTTCCCACGTGGAACTAGAAAACGGTCATTAACAAAACATCTTTTTTCTCCAGTGCTTTCAAGCGTCTTTACTCTCAGAATATGTCTAAAAATACCACCTAAAAGCTACTGATTAGTTACAGATGACATAGCGAAATTGATAAAGGGGAGCTCAAATAAATTTGGCAGTGTTTTTTTCTGATAAGGGAAATAAAAAAACTTATGCCTGATTACTGTTGAAATAATCCACCACACTAGCTTGAAACACTCAGATGAGTGAAGAAAAGGGAAAAAGCTGAGTTATTCCCTTTATGTTATAATACATATAAAAAAATTATATTTACTCTGAACATTTGGAGATTGCTGGGAACAAACAAACTCCAAAATGACTTGAAAATTCTGTCCACAGACAAAAGCAAGACGTGTAGAAAATGTTGCCCTGCCAGCCTAGACAACTTAATATTTTTTTGGTTCTATTGGTAAAATATATGCTTCATTTTTTAAGTCAGCTCAAGCTAATGTTTAAATCTGACTTTTAAACCAGTTCAGTTTTCTTTCCAGGGCAAGTTTAACATTAGTTTACTGTAGATGGGCTGGGGGAGAAGGGAAGGCCTTTTTGTTTTCCTTAATAATACCAAACTTGACATTTTTAGTGAATTGGCAATAGTTTAAAATAAAAAAGTAATTATTTAAAAACAATTAACCTCACAAAAAGCAGTTGCCCACCACCTTCACACCTTTTTCCTGGTAGGGAATTATTCTTTTCATCTATTTACCCAGATACATTCAGAGACTGAAACATACTACAAATACAGAAAGTTGTGAAATAGAAAGTTGTGAAATACTCTAATCACTATAATCAGCTCAGCAGTATCCTACATTTATCACCACCTTCTACCAAAAAGATTGCAAAGCAAATTACGCATTTGATGCTTTATCAGTTACACAAGTCACCCCGCTGAGCTGCCATCGGAAAGCTCAGCTGAGCTGAAGGCACTGAAAGCAAGTGGGAGTTTCCAGGACTTGTAAGAGCACTTCATTGCTATAAATCAGTATTATGTAGTTGGAAGAAGAGCAAACAAAAATGACAAAAGAGACAAGTTCTTGCACCAAGCCCTTTCTTTAGGTCTTCATATATATTTGTGTACACACTGACACAGACACCCAAACGCAGATACCTCTGGTATTGAGGACAGCTACTTCCTATCAAAGTGAGGCGACCCGCAGAAGATAAAGCAGAATTTTCTCTAGGAACATGGTACAAGCTCCTGTTCTTATACAGTGTGATAAACGAAACCTCAAATATCCATAGCAAATGGGAAAATCCTCCAGTTAAACTCACTCGTAAAGAAAAAGGCAGCTAAAGTAACCTGGGTGCAGTTCCCTTGATCCATCTCTGCCAAGCTGAACGGCTAAGTCAGCCTTGCTGGAACTCACAAGACCACTAAGCTGATTCCCTCCAGGAACAAAACACTCACATGGGAAGAGAAAATCATCAGAGAATCAAAAATACTGAGACCAAAAGCAGCACCTAACCAGAAACCTAGCAAATGCAAAACCTACCTATTTTTGTATTATTTCTTTGTCATTGAAACACCCAAATCCAATGCACGTCGCCCTACAGGTAACTCACCTACCTAAAACAGCACAGAAAAAGTTTTCTGCAGAATTATCAAGAAAAGTGCAGTGTTCGGCAGGAATTCACTCCTTTTGGAGAACCACAGCTTCTTTCACGAAAAGGAGAACATATTAATAAGAGAAGGCAAATGTATGTTTTTTCCTAAGTTTTAGAAGATAACTGGCATGCTGATTTGCTCACAGAGTAGTAGACATCCAGCAGAGGCAGCAAGTAAGTTTTATACAGCAGTTCTAGTGATTTCCCAATTTTACTTTCTATGTGACCACAGTGGAAGCAGAGGAACACTACAAAAAGCAGAGACTCTCTCTTTGCATGCAAGGCTTCCCCAGCCTGCGATGTTCTGCGCTCAGACCACAGAAGCTATTCCTCCTTACTTCACTGATCCAGGACCAGCCGTCCTGTCCCGCACCCCGCAATTTACCTGGCAACGTTCAGAGCTGCCCAGCCGTGCTGTGCCTGCTCCCGCACAGAGCACACCTCTAATGAATGCTGAGGCAGCACGGCGGATTCCTGTCACTGGCATCTGAGTGCCAGAAAAGCAAACCGCATGTACCCAAACTGCTCCAGCCTCATCCACTAAATGTCATCGGAAATAAAAACACCTATGAAAAATTCTAGTCATAGGCATGAGTTAGCGAGCTGCTGCATTGGAGTCCTCTTCCTAGAAAGTAGCATACCGAAACAAAAACTCAGGTTTAAAATCCTACGCATTCCATAGGAAATGAGCGCATTTGAGTCACCGATCATTCAAAACACAGAAATTTTATAACTGGTTCTTGAAATCAAATCACTTCAGTTACCCCATTTTCTGGTACTTAAGTGTCCACGGCCACTGTCAGCAGATGGACACGGTGACAAGCGCAGCAACAGACCCGAGTCCTTAAACACAGCCTGGGATCCGCTTGAAGGCGAAGTCTCGTATTCAACACCACGAAGTTACAGAATACACACACCTCGAGCTCAGTTTAACTCTTTCAGCACCCAGTTTCGGCTACTCCAGGGTCGCCGCAGCTGAGCTCGCCGGCAGCCGCCCTTACCTGCCGAAGTCCACCTTGCCAGAGGGATGCGCCTCGTAGAAGTCCATGGGGGCCGCTGCGGCCGCCGGGCAGCGGCGCAGGGGCTCAGCCCGGCTCCCTCGGCCGGGCAGCTCCTCCCGACGGCGGGGCCGCCGCCACCGCCGCCGCCCGTATTTAAGGCGCGGTCCGGCGGGGCGGGGGG
>VZTE01006206.1:53588-107011 GCA_013397775.1 Eulacestoma nigropectus
GCTCAGGTGCTGCCGCAGCCGAAGGTGGACGCGCGCCCCGCCGCGCCTCCCATTGGCTGCCGCGGGCCGAGGGCGGGTGCCGCAGCGCCCCCATTGGTCGGGGGCTCGGGGGCGGGGCCGGCGCTGTGAGGGCTCCGCGGGCCGGGGCGGCGGCGGGACAGAGCTCCGGGCGAGCGGGGACGCGGCCCGGGAGCGGCCCTGCGCGGGGAGGGCACGGGGACCCTGCTCGCGCTAAAAATGGGATTCCCTTCTCCCTCTCTACCATCCCATACAACTGCATTTCTTTTTCATGAACCACACCCACTTTTAGGAAAATCTAAACTCACCACAATCGTATGAATTGTCTTTATTATAGTCTTAAGCTGTGCCACAGATATTAGATGGAATTTCTTCGCGGAAAGCGCGATTAGACATTGAAATAGGGTGCCCAGGGAGGTGGTGGACTCCTTGTCCAGGCGGTTTTTAAGAAAAGACAGGATGTGGCACTCAGTGCTCTGGTCTAGTTGACAGGGTGTTTGGTCATAGGTTGGACTCGATGATCTCAGAGGTCTTTTCTAACGTAATTAATTCTGTTAATTTGCACAAGCACTGCACAAGCACTGCACCAGCTGCTAAAGGGCAGCAGATCCATGTGTCATTCGGTGCCTCGCAGATGAACCCGGGTTTGGGGAGCAAGGGACATTTACACTACAGTTAGTGCTGAAACTGCATCAAAATGCTCCAGGGTAACACCAGCAGCAACATCACAAATACATCAGATTTATCCAAAGTGGCATGCATGAAATTAAATCAGAAAGATCTTGAGTTTCTCCTTGAGAAATAAGGGTGGGAGGTTGCTTGTCTAAGTAACAAGTTGAATCAAACCCATATAGCAACAGTGCTATCTATCATATATCAAGATCCTTCAGATACCTACTGTAATTTAAAAGTATGCTCACTAATAAGAGGTGTCTCCTTCTAGGTCAAAATCTCTTCCCTATTTGTACAGGATATACTCCAATGCAAAATTATAGAAGGACAATTCAACCAGCCAACTGAAGGAAATACGAAACTGCAGAAGACAAACTTTAACTAAGGGTCTAATCCTGGAAGTTGCTTAATATCCTCTGACTGGATTACAACTAGTGTTCTAGAAACAAAATGCTTTGTTTGGATCTGCAAACATTGCCATTAGGATGGCAAAAGATAAATACCAATACTAAAGTAGGATCTTGATCTACAAAGTGAAATGAACTGATGTAAATTGTTCTTTATGACATGCAGTAAAAGTATTCTATATTTTGAACCCTTCTTTAAAATCTAATTCAAGCTTACACAGAAGAAATTTCTTATCTGATCTCACATATGAAAAAAACCTGTCATCTGATTAAGATGTTGGAAAGTTACATTTTTCCAAACAAGTATAACTTGCTTTGTTTCTGATACAAATTACAAAACCAGCTCAAAATTGCAAGTACTGGAAAGGACTGCTGACTTTCTCGGGTGTCATTCACTCCTCATGCTCCCTGCTTCTCTTCATAGAATTCTGGGATGTGCAGATGCGATCGCTGCTTTTTGGCACAGGTGCACACTTTTCATTAACAATAAAATATAATACTGCCCTGTAGCCATAGGTGACCCAGATGCAGGATGTGCTGGAGTTCAGTCACATGTTTATATTGCACCCCAATTGCTAAAATCTTAGTGATGTGCCATACTTGATATTTCTACTTAATTTGAGTTTACCATGATTTTATTCCAAATAACTCAAAGCTGTTTGTCTCTGCAAAAGGGATGCCTTTTCTTAACAGCCTGATCCACTGATGAAAATTTGGTTATCACCATAGCAATTGCTTCCACATTCAGGGGACAATGATATAAACACCGGATTGTGACACCACTGACTAATCTGCCGGTTACAATCTAGACTCTGCAACACCATTTGTAGGTGTATTTATGTGATGTCACTAACTGGCTTGCATCACCACCAAGTAAAATCCGGCAAGAAGCACAAAGGGATGTAGCAGAGCTTTGGCTGGGGCATAAAGCCACGCCAGCCTGGTGGGGCAGTGCTCTGGCAGGACTTCCCTTGCCCTGTGCTGACTGGCCTTCCCTTCAACTTCTTCCCTCACTCAGCCCTTTCACCTTGAACTCACTGTTCTCCTCCACCTCTCGTGCCCTTCCCTAAACCTCTCCCTCTGCCTCAGTCCTTCCTTCAGCATTCTCCTTCCCCTCTTCACGCATTCATTTCCTTTTAAATAAATCCCACTCAACACATGCAATTAACCACACTCATACACCATTGGCACCCATTGGGCTGAGCACTGTCCCGTCATGCTTGCCCCTCTTCCCACTGTGTCTTTTGACATCGCTGTCTAGAGAAACTGGAATGTATTCTGGACAAGAATTAGCTATTGTTATGACTTACCTAACAAATATGGGTTTAAAATCTCATACCTGATAATTATCATCTACATGCTCTGGTCATTCACACCTGTGTAATAAACAAACAAGTTGCATCAGGTTTGTGGCAGTATATTTGATTTCACAAAACACGGCAGGGAGTCCAAACAAGATACTTTTTGCTTAATGTAAACCCCTAAGATACAACAGCTAGGCTGCAGAGCTCAATGTAAAGAGCAATGAAGCTCCTATGCTCTCCATTACACAGCACACCAGGCAAGCTTTCCTTCTCTGCCAACAGGCCTGTGGCTGCTAAGGACAGACCTGGAAAAGTGAACCCAAAGCTGATCACTGATCCTGCAGAATAAGCCTGAAGGCCTCAAAGAGCTAAACGAGGAAAAAAAAAAAAAAGCCCAGACAGAGTTTTCACAAACTCAGTGGAAACTGAGGTGAAAGAAGGCACAGCGGAAAGAAATAGACAAGTGACAGTGGAAAAGGAAGCTGGAAATGCCTTGGAAGAAGGAGATGGAAAAAGCTGGAGGGAAAAAGGTAAAGTAATAAATGAAAGCACAATGTGTGAAATATAGAACAAAGAAACAGTTTGCTTTCCACTTCAGTCATATCCCTATATGCAATATTGCAAACATTCCTTAAAGATTCCCCTTTTGATTCTGTATTTATCCCTAAAGATAATGTACATAGCGTTAAAAGGACTATTCAGGGTCAAGAGATGCAGTTCCATCAGCCTGAGGGCACTCTCAATTTACTACAATATAAATTCACCAGTTTTGCAGCAGCCTATATATAAAAAAAAAGTCAGCCTGAAACCTAAAATTTTATTGATGATAAAATCTTTAGCATGTCATCCAGTTTCACTGAGCATTTATCATCTTTGCTCAATATTGTGCTTCCTCTGGGACTGCCTGCTGTGTCCATAGGTCCTGCCTGGTGTAGTGAGAGAACAGCATGTCCAGGTCCTTTTCTGCCCACGGTCCCCTGCCCAATCCACCTTGCTCCACAGCACGGATGCCACGCAGCTGCCTGGTCAGGAGTTACGAATGCCCCATTTCTCAGTTCAGGAAATAATGGTTTGCCATAATTTTATAGCAACATAGCACGACAGAAGCACCCCAGGATCACAACACAGGCACTGAACATGCTTGGTGGCATTGTCATGAGGCAATGGCAGGGCCTGCAGCTGGTGAGCAAAGCCACTGCTGGGACAATGGGGCGGTCTATGAGCAGACACAGAATACTTCTGCAACAGAGAGCAGCCGTACGAGATTACCAGAAGAAAGTGCTTGTACTTTCTTCTAAAACCACCTGATGGACTGCTGGAGGCACAGTATAGATGCCAAGGACGGGGGAGGTGTGTTCTGGCTCTGGAAATGCTGCCATTAGCAGTTGTACAAGGGCAGCCATCACCTCACGTGAGGACACCAGCTTCCATCTCCTGTTCTGGTAATCCTTACTCACTCTTGTTCACCATTTCAGCAGCATCCGAGCAAAAGGAGCAGTGAGAGATCTTTCACATATGCCTGTTTCCACATCTTGGCATCCCCTTTATGCTCTCCCTCATCTAAACTGGCCAGGAACAAAGAGCTTCACACATGAGGAGCAACAGGACCAGTAACTGTGGAGGAGATGCTCAAAAGCAAGCATCCTGCATTTAGCACAAGGACAAATGCAGTGAGAGACACTGCTGTAACCAACCCACGCACTAACATGCTCAGCCAGGAAATATGTACAACCATATGTGCTGGGAAGCCCATTCCATTTTGGATCAAAATAGAAGATTAATTACACAGAGTTATCCTGACTTTTCTCTGCCTATGAAGAATAAAACTTACTCAACCTGACATGGGGAAAGGACAGATGAGCTAGGGCACAGACACCTTATTTGAGGATTTAACATTTTCAGACTTTACCTGTCCCAAAAGACCTGTGGGTCCTAGCTCTTTTGCTCCCAGCACTGCAAGAGCATCCTCTTGACAACTTACTACAATATCCTGAAGTAATGTTTTATTCAGAACAAGCAGAAGTCTTATTTGTCCAAAACGAGAGAAAAGTCATTTGAGAAAGGGACTTTTGAGATTTCCAAGAAGTTATGAGAAAGCAAGATACTCACTGCCTTGCCTGCAGTACCGCATGAAGCTTTTTTAAATCTTCTACACCCAATTGTTTCAGGGGTTGTGCTAAAAATGGGTTAAAAAAGATGGAATTGTTGTGAAGCCCATACAATACACTATAGCAAATAAATTAGATTAGCATTGCTTACAGGCGTTGGGCTTTGCTGATTCTCATTCTCTGGTTAAATCAGGTTCATGGCCTTCACTCCAAGTAAGTGAAACACCTCTCCTTCATGTCTGTACAACAGTAAAAACTTTACAAAGAAAAATGTATTCGACTAAGTTGATACTGAGAATACAGACACACTGAGGTAGTAAAAAACTAGCAAGGGTAAAATACCAATTCTGCTGAAGGCTGTGCCTTTCAGAAGAAAATGAGACATCTGTCATATTTCTCCACCAAAACAACAGAAAGGTTGCATTTGGGAGAATTCATAAAGCAAGGTTACCTTTGCCCACTTAAACGCACTTTTTTCCTAACACATAAACTAGGAAAAAGACTAAATTCACTTTAGAAGGCAAAAGGTCTTAGAATAACTGATTTGCTATTGTCTAAGTTAATAATTAATTAAGTCTTCTCAGTATATACTGTTTTAAAAGTTTATTCTTAAACCCCCGACTTGCCTTTATCTATATACTTAAGAACCGTCATTCAAATTTTAGAGTAAGAAACTAAACAAGGGGAGCCTCTTTTGCTCTAATTTTCCACGGGAGTAAGTAAAAAAAAAGTCGCTGAGCTTTACCTGGACGCTTTCAGCAAATAGTTACAGAAAGGAGCTGTAATTTCCAAGCCGAGAGAGGAGGTGATTGGCAGTGCTGGGCTGCGCAGACACCCTGCCCCTCAGCTACGCCGGCAGCTGCCTGTTCCGCGGCGCGGCTCCGCCTCCGGGCTGTGCTAACCGCGCTCGGAGCAGCTGTCCCAGGAGAGCTCAACTACACTCCACTGCAGATAAAGCACTCCTGTGGCTCGTCAGCTTCTTAAACACCATTACTCCAACACAAGTGGTGATTGATTAAACTGGCTAGAACTAACATAAAGCGTTTTTGGGGCACACCCTTTATTTTAAATCCCACTTTTAGCCTGTGTGTCCAGAAGGCACATGGCTCTCGATGATTAACTGCAAGCTTCATGCCAGTTTATTAAAGTACAGCCTTAATTTAGCCTAACATGTAAGGGAGCTTTCTTACGTTTGTAACAATGTAACAATGAGCACAGTATTTTTAATTTATGAAGCTCAGATTTTACTACTACAGTAGTTTTAAAAGAAAGCTATACCTATAATTAAGTGTGTAAGTCTTTAAAATAAAAAGTTCTGAATTAAATTAATCCTTTATGTATACCAAGGTGTCTTTTAGATAGTTAATTCACAACTTTGTAACAGACATTACACTAAAAAGAATGAGACGCTTTCAGTCGTTTGAGCCAGCACTGTTGAAAAGAGTGACAATGTGTATTACATTTCTGTAGATTTTTAACTGATACAAATACTCATTTAGAAAAGTACAAAGAATAATTTTACCAAATACTTACACATATTAGTAATTCACTCAGGTGAGGTCAAACGTAATAGGTAATGGCTAATTTTAAAACACGAACACTAGACACAAGAGATTTAAACTGGTATGTCCCAAGTCCATTAATGTAAACATCAGTTCAGACACACCTCACCAGAAGTCTGAGGTATCTAGCACAGCGTGGCAATAGATTTAGACATACTAAACTGTACCCACTTACGAAATCTCTTAACACATACACCAAGTAATAATTCAGTCTACTCTTTCCTCTTCCCACATCAAGCACAGTTTAGCTCTGTACGGCTAAAACGATACTTTCTCATCTGCATGTCAGTCACTTTATAGGACCATTGTTCTAAATCCCTGTGCTACAATAACTAATTAAAATACCTGAAAAAGTAAAAACTTTCATCCTGTGTCTTTTGTGTCACCCCAAATAAGGACACCATATTACCTCCTGCCTCTACTGAGACAGCAAAGCCTCCTGGTTTGCCCGTATTTCCATCTAACTATTAAAACTCACCTTTAATAGTCCTGTCTGCCCTACCTGTATTTGAAATACCACTTTATCACTTGCTCCAGACAGGCAGGGCAGCGCATCACCTCTACCATCATTCACCCGTTCCCAATTTTTAAACAACTTCATGGATTGAACTGCAACAGATTTTAAACCCTTCGTAATCTACTCGCTGAACTGATTACCCTCCCAGATTACATCTCACTGAAGCCCTTGCTCAGGAAGTCATTACTCTGTGTCAAGTCTGCAGGCACCATTTTTCTTAGTTATAATAATGCTTAGAAATAGCTCTTGGTTTTGGTTTTGATCAAACAGATTTGGCAAGTTCTGTACTCTGTATTGATGGTTCGAAATGATGAATTTAATTTCATTCAGCTGAAAGCGGCATTATTCATCTGGGTATCTACACAGCATCTCAGTTCAACATATTTATGTATATGTTATGGTGTCTTTCATGTAGTGGCAGCACCCAACTTCATTTACATGTCGTCTGGGACAGGATATAAACATGGTGCATAAATAAGATTGAGCATGATAAACTGGTGGAATGGCCAGGGCACCAACTGCTGAAGATGCTGGGTTATAAAGTGGTCAGAAGAAATTCAAGGCTTTAACAACAGCCTTGCAAAAGAAGAACGACAGGAGGACCCAGCACTTACCACTGCACAAGAAATAGGATAAGATTTTACACGAGGTACAAAAGTATCTGCAAAACCTGTGAAGCCTGAAGTGGAACGTGGACCTGAAAGGTGTTAACCTGAATGAGAGGCTCAGGCATAATAAGAGACTGGGAAATATACAGGATGCAAGGAAATGTAGAAAACAGTGCCAGAGTTGTTATAGAACAACTGGAATGTTTAGAAATAATAAAGAAAAAACTCACTGCAATGTAAAGATCAACCAACTGCTTCTTTTATTTGTTAACACAGTATTTAAGAACAAAATAAACATTATTTTCTAGAAATATATTTACTGTCATACAATGGTAGGTAAAAAAATAGGTATTTTAATTGCAAAATCTCACAATGTAATTAGATGCTAATGTCATGTCCAGTACACTCAAAGTATGTACAATTATGCCCTAAAAAAATGGTATTTTCACAGCTTCCCGTTGGCTCTGATGCAAATTAATGAAATAAATGGTGATTAACAGTTTCCTTGGCAGTTTCTTTTCCCAGTATCAGTGACTTAAATTATAGATAAAATGACACTAAAACTGTAGTACAGTAGTAGATCTCAGCATTCTATCTTGACAAAAGATGTCCATGAGACAAAAGAATCACTATAAGTTTAGATGTAATACCATGGTTTGGGATCCAACCAATTTACATGGGTTTAATACTGGGGTTTTTAGGCCTTTTTACTTCCTTAGGACTGTGTTGTATTTTAGTTTTTTATAGAGTTTTTTATTAAAAAGTTTGTGTTCTATCATACACACCTCATCATGGATATAAGAGGGCTGAATCCTCAGAAGAAAGGAGAATAACCCCAGTATAAAATGGTAACTCTGGGGAAACTCCACTTCTCTGTAATGAGCCAGATGACCACACAATCTGAAAAGAAAAGGGGAGAAAATAAAAGCCCTGAATTACAAGTGCATTCAGTATTTAGCTAGGATTTATATATTTAACCGTAATTAGAGGCAAACTGTACATTTTACCAACAGCATAAATCACGATTCTAGTTTACAGTGTTGATTCTGTGAAGTGATCCACTCCTGCAAAACCATGAAGTACAGGACTGGACCAAGACATCTTCAGAGCTGGTGCAAACACACTAAGAAGGAAAAGCCACTATAGCTTCTTGCACTATGAATCAGGATCTTACTCATCCAGGTGAAGAATACATTCTTTGCCTTTCAGGACTAAATGGAATCACTGTTTGTTCCTCCAGCTTTTAGCAAATGTAGCAAAGTATTAAAATGACTACCTCATCCTATTTTTTAAATTTCTAAGACTATCCAATTCAGACACCTTAGGCTCTTTACTCTGTTCTTCCCTCTCCATAGCATTCCCCTCTCATCTTCCTGACTCTATGTCATGGGATAATAACACATTCATTTATTGTCCATTGCTTTTGTGTGCTAAATACAAATTACGTGTCTAGAAATGAGAGAAAAGCTAAGTTAAGTCAATGGAGTAACACAGGAAACATTGGAGCAAACACTGACGAGGTCAACAGAAAGTAATTAGTGCTGTAGCAGCCTTCTGCTTAATTATTTTGTAGCTTTTGTGGTGAAAATGTTAATGAAAATGATGAGGTGATTTTATTGATGAAGTATATAATGAAAATAGCACACTAGACTTGCTGCTAACGTGTCAGACCAAACAAAAGATGACACAGAGGACGAGCTGCAGAGATAGCTGTGTAAACATTAAGTTCAGCAAGTTAGATTGGAAAAATACCCTGTTCTGGATAAGCAGCCAATTTGGTTTAAAATACTAGAAAGTTTCAATTTTTAAATAAAAACACTGTACATTGATATAGGGGTTCAGGTGCTATTCACCTAAAAATCCTATACTTCTAACTTACTAAGTATTGCCTTGGGATGTGGAGAAGCAGTTTAAAATGTTCCCTGTGTCTGATTCAGAGCAGCTGTCTTAAATATTCACCAGAACAACGACTGGGATCTGTCTGTCCCAATTTACAGGTAAGTGCGCTAATTACTAGACTATAAAGTCATTTGCTCGCTCCCTCTGGCCCAGCAAACATTTACATTTTACCTCAAACTGGAGGAACAGCCAGACCCATCCTGAGTGCCAGGCAAGCCGTACTTCAGGGAGCACAGTCTGCTCAAAGCCTCTCGAAGTCTGGCACATTGGAAATCTGAAACTAGGTCTCTCATGCTATACATCCCCATCCTCTGCCCTACCTCACATCCCCCAAAAGCATTACAACGTTTTTCACACACCTCATCACATATAGAATCCTACAGTCCTTTAGGTTGGAAAAGACCTTTACAATCACTGAATACAACTCCTGTCATCTAAAGACTTCCACAGCCAATCAGTTTAGAATCCAGTTTAAAACAGAAAGTTTTAAAATAAAATGTAAAAGCATTTCACCAACCATTTGACTGATCTCAGCTCTGCTGACACTGTAATCACACTTTAGTCCCTGGATTAAAGCATTTCAGCAGTGCAGTTAGACCATGCTGATTTTTAGAGAATTTATAAGGTTTTTTTAGTTCTATTCTACATACACAGAGGATAAATCCTCATATCTGAGGGAGTAAATGTTGTTTTCCAATGTTAAGTAAGTGTCAGATGTATAATTAACTACTTGCATTGCAAATGATATAATGGGAAATTTAACCGGTAAGAATTTAAATTCAAATCTTGTTTCATGAAGGCTATGACAGTTTGCCATTAACATTTTAATATATTACATATGAAAATGTAGGCTTAAAAAACAGACTTTGCATGGAAGATTATTCACACAAACATACACCGAAATATCCACTCATTCAATGTGTACATAAGATTTACGCAAATCTGTGGTGAAAGGATTATTACCTTTACTCCCTTCAAAAAAAAAAAAAGGTTTTTATTCACACAGAAGAATGAATCCATATAACTAAAGCTCTTGTAATGCAACACTGTGCTTACATTATTCCAACCCATTTCTGTCACGGTGGGTATGTGAAAACTAATGTGAAAAGGAAAATAAAGATAAGCAAATAAATCCACAGAAAGACAGAAAAGACTGCATACTTGTAAAACCCAGTTATTTTCAAGGGGAATTTAATGTTTTAAAAATCAGGACTGTAGCGGGGCTACTGATCTCTGAATGCCATTTCAAATTATATACCAGCTAAAGACTTCACATTATTCAACAGACAAATGAAATCTCATTTCACATGAATGTAACCCAACCTCCTTTCCAAAAGAAACACCTTCCAATTGCACACATGAGAAAGTCAAGAGAATCCAAGCCAGCTACAGAGTTGATTTTTTTCACTGATATTCACCAGTACATTCCTCTTCTGGATTAGGGTTTCCTAATACAACCAACGGCAGAACCAAAGTCTGGCATATGATCCAGAAGTCGTGATTAAGGCCATCAGAAAATCAGTATAGTGATTTAGAAAATTAATTTTCTATGCTTTTTTAGAGGCCAGAGAGGAGAGGAATTGGACTGTTTTCCCATTCTCTGGAGAGCTGCATCACAACTTTTTTCATAAAACACTATGAAGTGAGTATTTGTATCTAGTTGCTACTCTTGCCGTGTGACTCTAGCTGTTGATTTTGTCTCATCTCCTCTCTTCTCATAAGCTCACTTTGATCAGTCTTCATGTTACAATTTGTCTACTCCGAGCCTACCCATTCCTCACACGCCCCTTTCTACAAATGATTGTAACTATACCTGAACACATAGCTGTGCCCACACCCTGGATTTGTCATTTGCAAAAATATAAGTACGGGACTTTACTTTCAGGAGAACTTTCCAAAATGTATTTAGCAAAAATGTGAAGACTTACTTCTCATTACATAGTTTAACTGTACACAGCCAATAGTCAGGGTTCATGGCTGTCAGTAAACCACATTTTTCTTGCAAAACTCCCTTCAGGCTATGCCCGTGAAAACAACTCCCATCTGTGTTTTCTTCAGACCAACTTAACTGAAAACTTGAAGGATTTGGCTTTTCAGCACATCGCACTGAACCAGACAGCTTGCCAAACTGATTTTGTAAGTTCACAACCATTTCTGTGCAAAGAGAAACAAAAGAAACAAATGCAAAAGTATTAAGTATCAGAACACTGTTTAGAGTGATTAAAACAAGAAGAAAATTGAGTATTTGTGCTTTTTAAATGGCTTTTGTTTTTTCTTTAAATCTCTGTGTGAAAGACCGAGAAATCCTGGAAGTCTCTATGTTCTCTCTGCCACCCTCTTTACAGGTTTTAGTGAAATGTTTTGAAACATAATTCGAAATACTATGTCTTTCATACCTAATGATATTAGTAGTGGGGCACTCTAAAACATTCCTGTGAGTAAAACCTGTAAAATCCATTTGATACTGCTGGGATTTTTATGCTGATAAAAAGCACATTCATACACACATGGATTCAAGGTTAAGTTTTTCATGGTGCAGATTTCAACTGGAAAAAAAAACCCAACAACAAAAGATCCCCACTCCATGTTCGCCCACTGCTAGTCAATGAACAACAAACTTCCCTAAGTTACTGATGCTGAGAAGGGAAAGAAGGTATCATGATAGATCAGCACACACTCTATGATTGCCTATGCCTTGTTTCCCCAGGATAAAAAGCAGGTTAAAAAACATTGTTGGAGCTTTAACTTCTTTTTATGACCTGTATGTAAAAAAACTCATTTATATATTGAAAAAAAAAAAAAAAACAAACCAAAACAGAAAAAAATCCTCCTAAAGTAATCCAAGGACTGTGAAGTCTCTTTCAAGAGGCCACTAAAATCTGTGATCAAAATCAAAGGTTTAGGAAGGTTTCTGAAAATCTGTACTTGACATATAAGTGTTCTAGAGCACTGTCTCTACTATGCTACATTTGTTTTAAGATGAATCCTGCCCAGTTACAATTATGTGATATTCCTGCTCACAATACTATGATAAAATTCTGTACTCTACGTGGTTTTCTTCAAGCTTCAAGAGAAGCAGAGCCAGAAGAGGAATCTCTTTTCCTATAAATGCAGGAATTAAAGGGCATCTGAGTAAATAATCAGCTTGAAATAAATAAATCTAAACATGGTTTTCCATGGAACAAAACCTGACTGCAGGATCACCCCAACTGAATTTTCAAGAGTAAGTATTTAAAAAACCCCCCCCACTGCATTCCTGAAGGAGAAATCCAACATGCGTTACTCAAACCAAATAGGATTATACAACTTGTTTAGAAGTCCCTGAACCAGTCACTTCCAGAAACTGAAAGAGCATATAAAAGGAAAAATACCACTTGCCACATTCAATATCCCTCTCCAAATACCTGCTGTTTTCTGGATAGTATAAAATGTAGAATGAAGAACTCCAGACCTAATTTGGCTGAATAAAATTCTGGTTTTTCTTATTTCTACAGACAAGTGGGGTTTTGTTGTTTTGTTTCTTTGCTTTTATGTCAACATAAACCCCAGAAACTCCTCATAAGTACTTCCAGGGCTACTAAAATACAGTAGCTGTACCTGCATTCTGACTTGAGCTGGCTGCTCAAGTTAAGTCTTCCTTGCTTGCTGTATAAGGCTGCAAGGAGTGGGAGAGAAGAGGGACGTGCAAGATCTACCACAGGACATACTGGGATATTCATACCAAAGCATATGGAAAGTAAAGGAGGAAATGACAGGAAAGCTATGGAAGACCAACAACAACTCACAAGGAACAGTGATGTAAAGGCAGCTGGCAAACTAGACAAGATGAAGACAGAGCACTCATTCTGAGATGTGGTTCAGTAGATTGTTAGGAAGACTGGCAAAGGCAGTTTCAGTTGTGTGTGTTTGAAAAATTCCAGCCACGGGTTGTAAAATAGTACTACATTAATTATACCCAGAGATTAAAGACAGGAGACAAAATACTTTAAGATGTAAATGTTATCAGTCAGGGCTGAAGATTTTCTGTGATGGGAAAAGTTGGAGCAGATTTCTGTGTTGCTGGGAAGAAGCAAAGTTTACTCACGTCTTCTCTTTAGAACTTTAGATTTATTCTTGACTGAATAAAACAATGGCTTTTCACATCTCCACAGAGACCTATCAGTAAGAGACATAAGAATTGTTAACAAAAAGAAAGCTGGAGCAAACAAATAAAATAATAATAACTTATTACAAATACTGATAGTTTTAAATTAAAATCAAAATAATCTAATGGTTAGTACTATTAAAAGCCACTGCCCCTCCAACGTATCTATGAAGTCTTTTTCTGAGTAGGCAAACCAAGGCATGTTAGCCTAGATCTACTGCAATCAGTTAATTGTTCAGCTGTATAAGCTATTTTTCACAGAAAGTGAGCATTTAATTAATAACCTGGATAAATATTATGAATGTAAATAGAAAACTAAGACAGTGATTTAATCATTCTATTCACTCAAGCTTGGTGGATGGATATGTAGAACAAATTTCTAACTTTTATTTATGTAGGGATCAGCAGTTCATGTAGAATGTCTACCTTAAAAAAGAAGTACTTAAAAACCTCTTACTTGGCTCTTTCTTCATCCAATTTCTTTTGTTTCACATCCAAGGACTGTTTTACCATCTCATACCACTTCTTGAACTCAAAATATGGACCACCTGAATAAAATATGCACATTTTCGTTTGGGAAGAAATGAAAGAAATGGTGGTCTCCAAGCAGTTAGACCCTTGCACCTGTATACAAACTACCCCGAATGCTATGTGCTTAAAGAAAATACACTTGATCTAATAATTCTGTAAGAAAGAGAAATGCAGAAATGGAGTGAAAGAACAGCATGTCATATGAAGTGCAAAGAAGCCCTGTATCTTAGATTTCATAGATTTAGCACAATTCAAACCTATTCCCTCTTTTCTGTAAGTCTAGAAACTACCTCCTCTCTACCAAATGAACTAGCTGTCCACTGTGTGAAGAGGCCTTCAACTGTTTGAAAGTTGAATTCAAGGGATTAATGAAACTATACATCTTAGCTTAGGTTTAAACAAATAAATCCTAAAGAAGCTCAGATATAAAATTTCACACAGTTTCATCAGCTCCCCACTGTCTATCCTACTAGCCATTACAGGGTTGGAAAGATAAAACTAGACAATGGTCTTCTCTTTGTATCAGCCTCCCATGGTTTTGAGCACAGGAACTTCACTCATTGATACGTGAACAAGTATTTACCAGGAAATGCAAAAACATGAAGGCATAGGACATATAGCAGCACCTTTATCACTGATCCTCCAAAGAGGCGCAAGACTGAAGCATACCAAATGGGTACAGTAATGGTAGGAATTCCAAACAGAAATATGATGTAGATTTATGTATTTTTAAAAATCAACTCTTGTTCCCCCTGGGTGGAATATCTGCATTGTGAATTAACCCAACTTTGCATTTCCCCTTCACCCCAGCTGCACTGCATGAGATGCTTGCGTCATGCTTAGCTTTGCCAGCCAGCTGTTTAAACTGTCCTGAAAGTGAATATACTGTTCTTACAGTCAAACTTATACACCTTTTGTATTATCTGCATTTCTGCTATTTGCACTATCCTGCCTCAGAATGTCTAGATGCTAAAAACATAGATAGTCTCAAAAAGCAAGAAACACATGAAAGGAACGAAGACCCCTCAGTAGTCCTTGAAATTCAAAGGTCTGGATACAACTTCTTTTATCAGCTCCTTAAACCCAGAGGTTTAAGTAAATACTTCTAAACTGCTGGGAGAGCAGTGTGGGAGGTGGTAGAAATATGTGTTAAACTCTGTATGAATTATTAAGCATCTGTCACACGCAAACCCATTGTCAGAGACATGATGCTACACTGCAATAATCCTTTACCTGGCCAGTACTGCTGGTCTGACATTCATATAGCTGAGCTGACTGGAAAATACACAGCTCTGTGATACACACATACATATACATCTATATATATCTCAATCACGTTTTATTTGAACAAAGCCCCTATTGTGGATGTGTGCAGTTCACAGAACACACACAGTAGGTAACTACAACTACTGTACTGCATCCAGTGTGACTCGAAGAAATGTAGGAGCTGAAATACTATTTTTTAATTAAAAAAAAAAGACTTGGGAATGGGTAGTTAAGTTGAGAATGGAGTCAACATAAATTGAATCTTTAAAACACAGTATTAACTATTACTCATTTCAGCACTCTAACTTTGGGAAAATGCCAGAGGCAGTTTTGAGCTCTGGCAATGATCAGAGCTCTAACAGAAATTCTCACATCAGCTCCTCTGCGCAGCTGCTCACCATCACCCCAACATTTTAAGCACAGGGACAACACAACATATGGACAACAGAGCATATGGATCATTTGCACTGGCAGATTTTAAAGTAAAAAAAGTGGGCAAAGAATAAGCTGTTAATTCCCAAGGGCAATGAGACTTGTTAATAAGGGAGAAACCCCATTAAGACATTAATGGCTTTGAGCCTCAGCTTGTAAAGCAGTTGCACAACTCCCCACTCCTGTCACTATCATGTACTTCAAGTTTTCAAGGGAAGTAAAAAGGAAAAAAAATCCACCATAAGTTTGTGTATCTACTTGAATGTAAAAATTACCAGTTTTAGTTAACACTGATGACTGTCTCTAGTAACAGCAGTAATTGGGCTCACATACGACTAACACCATTATTTTATTATGGACCTAAACAAAGCAACAGAAGTGTCAAAATGACCCAAAACTGGATAAAAGGCCTAACAGATAAATCACTTTACCACATCTTGGATCTTATCTTCAACTGTGATTTGGATCGGGCCATGGAACATCTTCCTGAAGATTTCTAATCTTTGATTTGGTCTTTCTGCCCTCAAAGAACCATGTTCACACCACTATCTTCTCTATCTTAATTGCTGCTAGCTTTTCCACACTCTCTCAGGATTATTTGGACTAAGAAACTAGATTACATCTGAAGTATGTTACACACTAAGACATTTTATTTAACAAGACTAAACAAGCTTGGATTTTATCATAAATGTGGTTTGATGCCCCTAGTAAGTATCTGCTATTTACCATCAAAGTGTGTTCCCTCTTCATGGCGTATCCATTCATCTCCACCTACCAAGCATAAGACTCTAAACCAAGACGCAAACATGCACAAGCAGAGAGGCACCCAGCAAAATGTGTACCAAATTCCCCTATGCAGAACAATAAGAATTATGCAGGTACACTGAGGCCATTTTACATGAACAGAATCTACTCTATTCTCTGAATAACATTTCCCCTACAGAATGACAAAAACACATTTTAATGATCAATAAGAAAGGTCTTTCTAAGCCTGATTACAAAATTGTTTCATTTACAAAATCATAACACTGCTTCTACTAGAATATGTATTTACCTTCTGTGTTACTTTTATTTCTTTCTTCAGCAAACTCTGAAAGTAACCTGTGAAAAAATTTTAAAAAATCAGGCTGTTTTGTAGATCCAAATACTGCACTTTTCACATGAAGTTCAAATACAACTGACAAAAATGACAGCCTAATTTTATTTCAAGTTTCAGATAAAACCCAGTGAATTTTAAAAGTAAGTAATATTTCATGTCTAAAATACCTTCAGGTGTATGGTTAAAGCTAATGAACTTAATTGAAATTCCAATAGTATAAATTTAACTCTAAAGAAAGAACAATCCAAGATAAGCATCTGCACTATTTGAAATTTGGGTGTTACTATGTATTTGTCTGTACACTTACCATTCATAGTGATCATCTAATAAAAACAACAATTTGAGCACAACTACAATAACTGCTGCAGCAAGAACATCATATTTCACTTTTCTTGTTGACTTATTTCCAGGCATAAGAGTCAGGAAATCCACTTCTCCAATACCAATCTTTTTCACCACTCGACAAGTCCAATTATGCAATTCATCTGATTAATATAAATAAAAATATAAAAAGTTAAGACAAGCTAGAAATATTTTTACAGTATAAATATGTTGGTCATTTGAGGAAAACACTGCTTAGGTCTTTTAGAATCATTTGACAGCCATATTTTTCAGGCTGAGGAGTATTTTTAGAAACTTTAAAAAATACTAGGCAACCTTCATTGTGCTTACATGGAAAACACTTGTGACTTATTATATATTCATATGGAGAATAAAAAAACCACATATTTAATAGTGCTTTGATGTTACTTGAATAATGTAGTGAGATCATCCTGAACATTCTTGTGGGAAAGCCTATTGTAAATCCACATAAATATATTTTCAAAAAAATCCCCCAAAGCAAAACACTTGTCACAAACATTTTTCCTGCGTGTTGACTGAACACCCATGGCAGGAATCAGCACTGCACAGAGGAGGAACAGGGCTGGTTGTAAAGAAGCTGGTTGGGTATGGAGAGCTGTTTGGTCGTGGCAGGGCCGCACTTGCTGCTCCCCCAGCAAAAGCTACTGAGGTCACACCTGGCTTTCCCTGTGCAGCCCAATCACACTCGCCAGGGAGATCCAGCTGCAGCTCCACAAGATATACAGTAGTCTTTCTGTACAGTGTCTTATTACTCTGCCTATTTTTCACAGATACAAATCCCCCAAATTTCTCACCTTTCCAGTTCAGCAAGAAATACAGGAGTTGATTACATCACCATCAGATTCCACAAAGGTTAGCAATGTATGACTAAGTACAACCTTAATCCAGCTGTACTTATACTCTCTTGCTGCTTACAAAGAGGTCAGTAGGAACTAGTTTTTAATCCTCTCGCATATAACAGTAAAAGTTAAAAAAAATGTGGAAATGAAATTTTCTTATGAATACTAGCAGCATACTTTGTTTTATTTCAGACACATAAAATAGTCTCTGCATTGGTATTTAGGGTCCTTTAACACTGCCCATTCATTGATTTTTTTTTAGGAGTTGTTAGACAACAGCAGCAGTCCTTTTTCAATTTTAAAAAAAATGCTTATACATATTAAAATCTTAGTTGCAGGGGAAAGGACAACATATTCCTCTTCTGCAGTATTTTCAAAGAGTACTTAGCATCGCATTTCTCTGTAAAAGATCTGAAAATGACAAATTTATAGCCCTTTTTTTTTATTCAATTGATACTTCACAATCCGGAAAATAATGTAATCCTCTATGGGATCACAACACTGGCATAAAACTACAAAATCAGAATTACTACTACAGAATTTTAGCCCTAAACCTGTTGGTTATCTTCTTTTCATTCAATTGTGAATAAACAGAAAAACCAAACACTTTTATTCATTGTAACTAATTTCAAAATAAGACGTAACTTCTTCCCCTACTATGAACTGTTAGAATGTTTTGAGAAAAAAAAAATTTACAGGCGACCTGTGTAACTCATCTTCAGTGACAGTGGTATTTGACAAAGCATGGTAACCTAACAGACAGTTCACATACTAGGACATATCGGTCTTTCCTTGACAAGTCAATATTCAAGACTTAATTTTAGGATAGACAAAAAGAGTCGATACTTATGCAATATATGATTTCAGAACTAAATCATAAATCAAGTGGGACAGCAGCTGATCTGCCACACACCATCAATTAATATAAATGGTAATATACAATACTATATAATACACAAAATGTATTCTTTGTTAAAGAATATACAGTCACTACTACATATGAGAATTCCAGAGCTAAGCAATTGGGTCCCAACTTCATGAATCATTTAGATAAAGTTAATATATCACATGAATTCAACAGGTGCCTCTTAGTTCACATGGATACTGAAAGATTTAAAATGAAGTATCCACTCCACTGCCTTAGAGAGCCAACATCAGAGTGCCCCTGCATATCTGGGCCTATAATACATACTCTAAATGTTTGATGAAGGTGCTTTCTATAGAAAGAATATCTTTCAGTTCAAGCTTAAATGGGAATAAATTAGAAGGAAAGGAGCAGGCACTTTTGAAGTAGGAATTTAAGCCTTTTTGCTAGAGTTTAATAAACCACAGAAAAATTTTATCAGTTTGGGCTAGGGAAAATATTTACCAGGTAAATTGGCTTCCATCAAGTACTTCATGCACAGCATGTCTGGATGAAGGAAGCAGCTGTCTGTTATATCTGGAAAACGAGGCAGGTCTAAAAATGCTGCAAGCTCATGCATTTTGTTGAATACTTCTTCATATACAGGCCACGACTGAAAGACAGGGTTACAGGGGGTTATACATTTACTCTATTACCATATTTGTTAATTATTTCAAATTAGTTATTGATGTTAAATTCTGAATTACTTAATTAGAGAATTATTTATACAGATTCTTTTAGTACTCCCTGACTAAACACATATGCAAGAATGGAGCCAGATTGCAGTACTGCAAAGAGAAACGTATGCTAGTTTTAAATCCTATGAAATATATAAGGAACAAATAGAAAGTTGCTTCAGATCTCCCCCCACCTTTCTTGTGAAATGTTCATTATGTGCCCAGATGCTCCAAAACTGAGACCTTTGGGAAAACACCAGTACAGATGCAACTGAGGGTGAACTGTCTAAAAGAGCTAAGAGGTCAGAGAACCACCGAAGGTGGAGGCTGGAAGGAATTGCTTGAGACCATCGGGTCCAAGCCCCTGCTTGAGTCAGCTCGAGCAGGCTGCCCAGGACCACGTCCAGTCAGATACTGAACATCTCCACAGATGGCAGCTTCCAAGGTTTGTGGGAAATCTGCTTGAGTGTTTTCACCAACACCAGTGTACAAAGGCAAAAAGATTTTTTTTCCCCTTACACTTAAATGGAATTTCTTGTATTTCAGTTTGTGCCCATTTCTTCTCATCCAGTCACTGCATACCACTAAGGAGGATCTGGTTTTCTTCCTTTGCACCCTTCTGCAGGTACCACATCATACCTGCCTTGAGTATCCTCCAGCTCAATGATGAACAGTCACAGCTCTCTCAGCCTCCTCTCATTTGTCAGGCTCCACTCCACCATCTCCACAGCCCTTTACTGGACTCACTCTACTTGTTCACGTCTCCCTTGTACTGGCTAGCCCAGAACAGCACCCAGCACTCCAGATGTGTATCACCACTGACTAACAGAGAGGAAGGATCCCCTGCCTCCCTTGAGGACTTGTGCAGTCACCACAACTGCTCAAAAATTGACAGTGACCTTGCAGTGGCACCAGCCAACTCCCTCAACACTTGTGCAGCATCTCATCACAGCCCATGAACCTTCATACGTCCACTTTGTCCACCTTTTTTCTAACCCACTTCTCAAAAACTGAGGCAAAAAAACCAACCATCACTTTAGCCTTCTCCTTGGTCTTTGTGACCACATTCCCATTCAGCACCAGACCCACATTCTCTAGAACCCTTCCATAGAATCTTTCATGTAATTTAGTTAAAAAAAATTTCCATATTTGCATATTTATTAGTGACTATAAATCTGAAATTCTCTTTTTGAAATCACTGACTGCGTGAAGAAAGTTCTCCCAATTTGTACTGAGGTTTGCTGCTATAGGAGAATATAACTTACAGAACGATTTTGAAATGTTTATCCATAATGAACTCAGCAGGACCCCAAGTTTGCGTAAGTATGGATGTAAGGTTTGACCCTCATTTCACAATACCTGAACTGTTTCATTAAACATTCTTAATTCTCTGTAGTTTAAATGATTACTTGAATTTACCTGTAAAAGTAACAATTTCAGTTGTCCAGGCTACTTTACCATTCTAAATGTATAAAAAACAATGATTGCCCTGCTTTAGCCAGTGGTTCTAATTCAGCAGAGCACTGTATCATGTATTCATATTTTATAAAGTCACTTTGTGCATATGGAACCTTCCTTTAAAAGAAACTTACAGGGCACAGCTTCAAAACTTTGCTGAACAAGAGTGAATTCAGGCTTCTGGTCTCTTTTTGGTTCAGATTACAGACAGAGTAATCATGTTTACAACAAGACATAATGTGACCTAATGTGGCTTTATTCAATCATTTGCTTTCATCTATTTTAATATAAGCTCCTTAGCCAATGCTCAATTTTTGTCTTGCATGATTACCAACACTACATTTTCTTTTTTTCAAATGATCTCCCCTCAGACTGCAGTTCAGACTTGCATGAAGACATGCTTAGGCAAATGAATAATTCTGCTGTCACCTAATATTACACATGTAACTTTTTGTAACAGTTAGGAAGTTGTATCATTACAGTTTCTAAACAGAGTTTAAATTGCCTTAGACTGCTCCAGGACTATCTTGAGAAACAAGAAAAACACGCATTACCAGAGTTCTGCAGAAGACCAGGCTCACAGTACTTTCCATTCCTTCTAAAAAGCAACACTAAATTGAATACCAAACCAATCTTGGAACAAAATCTGAATCATACGTAACTTCTCTTGAGTGTACTGGGAGAAAAATTAAAGTCCCAGATATTCAAATAAGAACATTACAGGAATGCTATTCATAATTAGATAGCAAGGAAATATGCTTTCCCCTAATGAAAAGCAGTTGAATTAGTAGCTTCTTAATAATGTATCACATATGAAAATTAATTAAGACACTGGGAATTCAGTCATATGAAGCATTCCCATTTTCAAACATTAAACCATTACTAATGGAGCTATCCAGTGTCTAATTTGACACCAAGCTACCTTAAGGAATATAGATCTTAATTGGAGGACTCCAATTGACACCTTTTACCTGAGCTTCCCTCCATGTACCAGGGCAAGGAGACAGCTTTCCTAACCTAGGTATTAGTGAATCAAACCTTCCTCCCTCTGCCCAACACTTACTTTTGTTTCCAAGCTTTTGTTTGCAATTTACAGAAGGCACTTTGGTTCTTTTTCAAAATGGCTAGAGAATGCTCTGCTTTGCAATGACAATTAATGCTTTCCTTTTTGTCAAGGCAAACAAGTGGTATAAAAACTACAAATAAAAATTAAGACTGAGAGCTACGACTTGGCTTATTTTAAAACCAGTGTTAACAGACAAAAACTGTTCTTTGCTGATGTGTGTTCATAAGAGATCTAAACACACTTGGAATGTGCATCCTAATAGAAGATAAAGATCAACCAAATCAACTGCTACTTCCAGGGTTTAAACCCTAAGCTCAGAAACATTCCCTGTAGTAGTCTCATTGCTACAACGCAGTGCCGTGCCATGAGGATGAGGCTGAACTGAATCGCACTTCCAGCAGCACAGTCACCTGTGGAACTGGAAGCTGCAAGCCTAGCTGCATCCAGCACAAGGTCGCATCCAGCACAAGGTCACACCTGCCTGGAACACAGCACAGGGCTGAAGGCTGAAAGGTCAGGGCTTAGGACACGGTAGGGTTTCTTCAGTAACCAGGCAGTGGCTGTTTTGACCAGTCACTGTATACTCTGCTTATACTCTGTTTAACTCTGAAAGAGCTGTGAGTTCATTCACCAAATCTTTTATTCTGCAAAGTTTCAAACATACTGGAAGGGTTAAAAGAGACCCCAAATTCCACACAACCAACAGATCAAATGTTGAGACAATATTAAGAAAATGAAAGATGCAGCAAACAAGCAGCCTCAAAATTAATAAAAGTTATCACCTTCTACCTAGCTACGTACCTCTGTGAACCTGATAAAACAAGTTGCACTGGAAGTCAACCAGCAAATCCACTAGGAAAGCAAGACCCAGAGCCAGGGCCTCTCTCCTTCAGTTAAAAAAACTTTGCCTCCAGCAACGCGTGATTAAACCCCAAGGGAGGAGTACTTAGACAATAGAGGACAGTGTTAGATCATATGCCACGTGCTCTCCAAGTATAACTTTCACTTATCCGATCATAAATTTAAAAATTCAAGATGTATTTCTGTGCTAAATATTAGGACAACTCCACTGTCCATCACCATGTGAAGTTACTGAGCTCTCACCTTGTTTTGGGAACCTGGGAAACACAATGAAAACCATATATAAAACTCAAGTTACAAACCCTTAAGGGCACCTAGTAATTCCAGGAAGACTGACAGAAAACCCTTTTAAAGCTATGACACTTGCTAGGCTTTTCAGGTGTTTTGCAAGCTGGGATTCCTTCAAGACTGATCAACAACGCTGACAGTCTGTAACTTGTCTAGATGGGGTACAGAGGTTGCCAAGACCTTTCTTTAAGCTTTGTCTTTAAAACCTTTGTATCTGATTCCCACATGTGACAAATAAGGTCACTACAGGTCTTCTCCAGAAAGCAGTATAGAAGATTAGTACTACTTGAGAGTACTTTCCCCTGCCCCCCGAGCACAGGAGAACAAAATACACACTGTTGAGTAGGTGAAGAAGCGTCTATAACAAGATTTTCATAATGATAAGTATTCATTAAACTATTGAAAGATAAATCACTTGTATTTAAAAGTTACATGGCATTTTTCACCTGTATTAGAAAACAACAAACTGGTTTTCAGGAGCAGAGGAGCCAAACTATTAGCATGATAATCAGATCACAGTAACAGGTAATTGTTTTGAGTAAGCCAAGATTGCAGCCTCTCCTGCTTGTTTGGACAATATCAGAATGTTGCTGATCAACAAGTAGAAAACAGTATGCACCGGCTGGCTTTCTAGAACAATTTGCAAGCTCCATAGTTTCTTTTTTAAAATGTGGTTGGACTGACTCTTCTTGGATGACTGTATAGGCCATTTCCTTCTCCCATATCAGGACAATAGCCCATTACTTACATATTAACAATATTCACAATTCAGCTTGTGTTATAATGATAACGTTCTATTATTTCTGAAAATAAGGAATTACACAGTTATTCTAAATTTTTCATTTTATATATTTCCCTTCCATCTTTCTTTCCTGTTCAGTACTTTTTTTGCAGCACAATTCCCTTCCTCATCATCCTTCTACCTATGCATTTCCATCCTGGGACATTTTTTCCCCCATGCCTGCACATTCTTTAAAGTTCTACCCTCCCTGTGCTGCTCATATTCCACAATGGACATTTTTCCCAAGGGATTCGTTTAATGACCATTTAATACTGGAACCTAGTAAGGTCTGACTCATTTTTTCATTATCAGCTTTTTATAAGTCTCAGGGAATCTTTTAACGTCTAGAGTTGGATATGCTGGCAATAATCCAAAACGCAGCAAGGCTTCATCATTTTTAAGATGACAAATTCAACTTAGACCGAGTTTGAAAAAGAGTGTACTAAACTTATCAGGAAATGGACTGATAAAGCCATTTAATTTGCAGGTTTGGAAAACAACAGGTTATGAGGGTTGAAGAAGGGGTTTTTGCAACGCAATCCAGAATTTTGGTTCAAACCTTGTGTAAAGCAGGGCATGCCTACAAAAGAAAAGACATTTATTGTAAAAATAATAAACCAAATGGCCGCCCTAATGTGTGTAAACATCTTTGAATGCTGCCTGGATTGAAACACACATTCCCAGGAACCCAAGCTGGCTTTACATTTACATAAGGTAAAATTAGGTACCAACAATGAGCAGAGCAGTCAAGTTCTCAATGGCACCTGGC
The DNA here is from genome assembly GCA_013397775.1 of Eulacestoma nigropectus. Lineage (NCBI taxonomy): Eukaryota > Metazoa > Chordata > Aves > Passeriformes > Eulacestoma > Eulacestoma nigropectus. The sequence continues at coordinate 78,162 of VZTE01006206.1, forward strand.
TCACCTTACTTTGCTTCTGCTGCTCAACTAGTTCAAATGTATCTGGTCATCTGCAGCATGAGCCTGATGTGGGATGACACCAGCCACAGTGCATGCAGGTTGCATAAAAGAATTGACGGTAAAGACAACAACTGTATTAACTGTGAAATTTACACCCAAATTAGTATTTAAAACTGAATGAAATGACACTGTGGACTAATCATTACATACTAGATCATTAATGTGGTCACTAACTTTTTTTTTCATGTTTTTTGTGTATTCTTACAGTATTACTAATCTGGCTACCTCCCTTATAAACACAGATCAACAAATATTGCTGGTTTATTTTCAAACAACATTGGTTTTCCCCCTTGCCTGACCTCTATCTACCTCTCAGGCACCACCACCATCAGACCTGCAGCAGCTACAGACTAATGTAATAGCCATCAAACACAAATTAAATGCACTTTAACACTGTGTATTATGATGAATACAAGCTTTTTAAACATAGGAAACACTGAAACTTTTTTTGGCATCTAACCTAGCTGGAAAAAAACTAATGCAGTCAACTTTGTTACACAGTTAGATTCTGTGTAGTCTTTTCAGGAAAGCCTTCTTTGCCAGAGCGTAAGGTATACAGAAAAGACATAGGCAATATTTAAAGAGACTCTTTAAAGGTCCCTTCCAACCCAAACCCAAACCCAAACCATTTTGTGACTCTATGACATTGTCAGCACTGTCACCACTGGTGTATAGAAACGCCCCAGGCTTGTGATTTGCTGGCAAATGTGAAAGCGTACAGGGGAGAACCCCTGCACCCTGCTCCTGCCTCCTGTCCTAGGTCACCAGCAGGAACTGGAGAATGAACAGACTCCACAAGCCTCACGTCTGACTGGGTGCACTCATTTCAACGTGGACCAAAGGAGTGGATAGATTTCTCCAAACCCTGATATCCATGAATCACATACAGATGCTGATGTAACAGCGAGAGGGTGTGCCTGGAATTATTAAAAGGGAACCAAATGATAAGAAGAAGACAGGTAAAACTGCTATAACTCCATTTAGATAACTGCAAAGAAATACGCATCTCCTGAAACTTCTTCCATTAGAAAAGACAAAGAGACCAAGCACACAAGTAAATCTTGGAAGTAAAAGTAAAGGATGTAAGTAAAGTAAGAAGTAAAAGGAAATCAATATGTCCACCTGGAAGACAGGCAGACAGGTTGCCCAAGTTATCTGTCTGGTAACAATTGGGTAGAAGGGAAGAAAAAAGAAGTCAGGATACCATTTGAAAATCCTAGAAGTCACACTGGCAGGCTCTCTCTTCCTTTCTCTTCCTTTTAATAACTGTTTCAGCTGCAACAGCTACTACATCTTAAAATCCCAAATTACTCCTGATCATTGTTGTGGAGGAAGTGAGAAGGGTCTTTGTACAGCAAAAAGATTAATTTTAGAAAATGACTCAATAAACAAAGTTGATGCATTTTTGAGAGAAAAAGATTAGGTGCTAGGATATGAGACTGCATTAAACTGATATACGCAGTTTTTACTGAAGAATTCAAGATGGCATGAGGATGAGCCAGCAACCCACACACAAAGAGAAAAAAGCCAACTGAACATCCAATACAGCTGTACTCCTTTACTAGGAAAAAAAAATTTTTGGCTGCCTAACAGACTTTTTAATAGGCTACTTTCAGAGGAAGACATATTTTTCATTACATGATTCCTGGTTAAAGTGGTGTTTGAATAAATGAGTTTCAATATTATTAAACCACGAGAGACACGTGCTCAAGCATTAGCTTGTTCATGCTCATAAGCTAACTCTGTCAAACAGCACTTTTCTAAAAAAATGTAGTCTTTCTAAAAATGCATAGAGGATTCCAATAAGGAACTGAACTGTCATAACGTATTGAAATTTAAGAGTTTGGGAACAAATTTTATTAAATTTCATAAATATTTTGGTAGGTTTGTTTTCTTTCTTCATTAAGTAATGCTTAAAGACAGGTATGGACAAGCTAGAGTTTCTGTTACACAACAGCAAGCTCTCATGATAAACTTGATTACAATAACCCTTTCAGCAGCAAACTTCCTCCTCAGCTTTTTTTCTTTAAATAAAAGCCTCACCCTTGCTTCTTTTCATTCTGCACTACTTTCTATGCTAAACAAGTATTGCATGCACCTGCTAAAATGCACAAAAAATAGAGTTAGACAGAGAAAGAAAAACCCCACCAATAGGTAGACACCCACCCCCCAAAAAATTAAGATTACAAGGTAACTCAAAACACCAGCAGACCAAAGCAGAAATCCTGGCTTATTTGGGAAAGTAAAAGCAGCATAGTTGATTAGCAGAATTTGTACAGATAGAATTTTGTCCCTCTTAAAAGATTTTTTAAAATAAAAAAGAATGCCCAGCTTCTGTCTTACTTCGAATTCTTTAAATAGTTACCACTGAAAAAAAGAAATTAAAAAATCATATGGCAATCAAGGTCATTCAAATTTTAGTCAGGAAAAGAGGCTCTTACACTTAAGACCTGGAATATTTTGAGAAGAAGACTTCAGCAAACAGAGGAACATGACCAAAAGCCAGTCTGATGGATACACTCTCCCGGGAAGCAGAAAGCTGTTGTCATTCCAGTCCAAACTCTCCAGGAGAAAACAGCAAACATTTTGACCTGCATTTATGAGTTCACTAACAGATTTAGTCAGGAATTACTCTGTTTGAATCAGACCCAAACTAAAACATCTATGTGCAATCCACCAAAACCTAGAGTGTTAGACAATCCGTATGTCAGCAGTTTCCTAAGAGCTGTGTGATGACTTGAAGACTTGTGCTTTAGCCAGTAGCAGATTATTAAGGGATACAAAATCCTTTTGAAAAGCCACTGTGGAAAAAAAAAATTAAATACAGGCACCATTTTACAGCATTTAGAAAATCTTCAGGTTTCCTCATGACTGTGGCACAAACCCACCCCAGTTGCTCCAGTAAGTCTTTGTCCCAGTTTTCTACCTTAGGATAGAGCAGCATAACACCATCCCTGAGAGCACAGCCCAGCAGGAGCAGCCATTGCGTGACCAGGGGGAATGACCAGCATCAAAGGAGGAGAAAGAACCAAATATTCTGAAACTGAGTTGGTTTCACGTGGCTTGTACTATGCAAGCTTAAACTCCATATTAAATGGGGAAAAGATACAGAGCAGCTCACTACTTCCTGCATGCTGAGCTAAGACGCTATCTTGGTTTAGAAACAATATAAGATGAAACTGTAATGACTACACCCTAGTGCACTCACAGAGCCTCAGCTAAAAGCCTGTTCTCTTCAGTAATTCCTAAATTTCATACGCTCAACAGTAAAACCTTAATCGCTATTCAAACAAAGGAAAAGAACAGAGAAATAACTTAATCTTTTCACACATCCAAGACCTGTACTTGCTTTTAGGGCCAAATGAGGACTGAACAGAACTGAAGACTGTTTAGAAAAATTAAGGGCAAAGTGCAAAACCCCTTAAGCTGCAGTCCCTGTCAGCCAAGGATGGCTCCCCCATGACCTAGAATTTATTTACACTTACATGGTTTTTCATGTTTCTCTTCTTGCCACATTTCTAGGCCAGGCTTCTTGCAAGTGTTCTTGCTTCCTCCTGGCATTGGGATCATCACTACTACTCAACAGTAAGGAATTTTACATTGCAAGCTATTAAACAAGCAATTCCTTTATAGTTCCTCCATCAAAACAAACCAAAAGGTCACTAGAAAAATACAAGCATGAAAAACAATTTTTTCAAATAGCAAAGCTTTTGCTTAAGAAAAATGTGTAATATTTATAGCTTAGAATTCTTTGATGTAGGCTAGACATACCCCTTTTATGCAATGATTTTGTATACTTTTACCATTTAATCATTCCCCAACATTTTTCAAGTTGAATAAGAAACATCCTGAGATCTCTAAGTCCGAAACTTTATTGGACCGTATTTAGTTCACCTAACGTAAAGGGCTGAACTATGACTTTAAAAGAGTTAGTTCTAAGATAACTAGTTAATGAAAAATGAAGTTTTATAATCTTCAAAAAAGTCCCAGAACACAAAACCCACAAACTGAAAGTCTAACTGAAACCCCGGAATAAAAAAAAAAAAAGTGGTTGCACCACATCAATCCAAAAATCTATTTAGCCTTGCACCCAGAAGCGAGCAAGCAAAATGTGCAGGGAGGAATTTATGAACCACGCAAGCCACGACACTACCAAACATCTGTCCAGCTTCACACCATTTGTGGCTGACTCAGCAGTGAGATCTCTCTATTCTTTTTTTCCAGATCCCTATTCCTTCACGGCATTTCTACAGTCAGCATCTGGCCCTTTTAACATCCAGAAGGCTTTTAGCATCCTCTAAGGCAAGGAGTTTCACCAGTTACCCACAAAACATATGAAGCCACATGTCCTGCTGTTTGATTCTGAAGCTGCAAACCAGCAACCTTTGCTGACACCTTCCAGTCCTTGTATTGGAACAGAAATTGAACAATTGCCTCCCGAACACGTTCTACAAACTATCACCACATCTTCCTCTTAGTCACCTCTTCTTTAGGTTGAAAGGTAAGTAGATAATATTAATTATTTCTGGTAGGAAAATTGCCCCATTTGATAATCCTTGTTGTGACTCTCTGTACCTCTCAGTTCTTCTACAACTTTGACAAAAGGAAGGGTAAGAAAAGCAAAACAACCAATCAAAATTCCATATAGTATTTAAGATACAGGTACATGATAGATTTATACATTAACATAAAATTTTTTTCATCTCCATTCTTTTATCAGATGTCAGGAGTTATTAGAAAATAATTCTAATGTGGCTGGGCTAAAACAACTGCATGTTCGAAAACTGCATCATAAAGGGATTACAGAAACCTGTATAATTAAGATCACACAGATATTTAAACTAAGGCTGGTACATGAACATAGCAGCATTGATAACACCAGCTTTAAGAGAACACTACAAATCAATTTTTCTTTACTTAATACTATTTTTTCCACATAGAATAAAGATATTCATGTCAGCTGTTGGACAAGAAGAAAGTTTGAGAAACTTCAAGCAGTATTTCTCTATCTGTACTCTCATAACTATGAAGCTCCAAAATTATATATCTCAGTAGATGCCAAAACGGGAATGTTTGTCTTATTCCAAACTGCTCACACAGGATTCAGAATTTTATTAAGGAAAAAAAAAAGAGAAGGAAAGTGGAAAAAACCAAGACTGAATAAAATGATGAAGACTACGAACTTGCAGGTATACTTTTGTTTACACTGGGATTTTTTTTTTCTAAATTATCATTCTTCTTTAAAAATTCCTTCTGTAAGTGTAAGAAATCTTTGCATGTATCCATGACTTGTATTTTACTTTTTCCTATAAGGTTTACTCATCAAAAACGGTCAGCAGACCATTTATTTAAAAAAGCATCTTCAGACTAGAAAATTATTTAACATATTATTAGCATAGCATGGTTGTCATCTACCAAATTAGCAACACTAAAACAGCCACCAAACAGTATATATAATTTCCACAATAACAATTTCAGTACAATGACTTCACGCAATATTCAGAATACAAAAGTATACAGAGAATTTCACTCCTCCTTAGAGAGTGGGACAAGAAACATAAAGCCTTAGAACAGTGATTCACTTCACCTGTCCCTCCTAGAAGAGTACTATAATTAGGAGACTAAATCCACACCCACAACTAAAGAAACACGAGCACTTTAGAAATAATGTTCAGTTTATAAACTTCTATTCACATACTCAAACTCTGTAATGAAGCAAATTCTAATCCTTCTGCTTTTAAGTTGATAAAATTACAGTACCATAAATAGCATCTTTGATATAAAACAATCACAAAGAATGAACTACCATTTGCTGTATGAAAGCACTCAGCCACATTGCATCCAATTTAGGGTACAAATCAAGGAATTACACCAGAAAACCCAAGGGAGACATTGGCCTGAAGAGCAAGACAAACACCTGTATTTTTAGCAATGCTAAAAACAATCATCATGAGATTTCCAAGGATCTTCAGTGGTCAATATTAGAGTTTCATATAAATGTAGGCCTTGAGCTATGAGCAGAACACTCTACAGACATTCCTAAGTAACACCATCCTCATAGACACTGCTTTTCCCTAAGCACTTCATGGTTCAAGGATAGAACTCGCTCTTCCCTGTGGTGCAATGAAGGTCACCAGTGATCTATTTCATTATGTGAGGAGATATTAATTCTTTCAGTACTGAAAAGAATGATGAAAAACTCCTTAGACTTTGTTTCCAGTGCAAGGTGGGAAGAATTACTAGCATGAGTGAAAACAGCTCACAACGTTTGCAAGCTTGCGCAGACCTCCAGAAGAGCTGAGTGTAGGCAAGAAGAGAGAAGCATCAATACTCTAATTAATAACAGTCCCTCTGCTAATCTCTATCTATCCTTCCTTGCTAGCTACATTTACGTGATCTAATGAAAATACTCTCAGTAAGTAAAAGACTATCTACTTTTCAAAGCTTCCCAGAGAAGATTCTATCTAAGTTTATACACTTCAAACACAGTAAAATACATGTGATATGCTCCTGATTGCAGGAAACAAAACAAAAGCAGCTCAAAGTATCTAAACCAAAATGCAAACCAAGTGTTTCCAATGTGAATAAGACAAGTAATACACTTAGATACAGGAGTGATAGTTTCCTTGTGTTATTAGGTACTGCAAATTCAAAGAATTTCAATAAACCCATAATAGTGATGCTACTCCTGGTCAGAACACAGATAAATTGTTCAACCAATCCTAGCAGCATATTTTATATGAATCCTCTCACACTTTGTAACAAGATGGTAGAGATTATTAGAAATTACTGAGGATTGAATGCCAAATTACTTCTAAAATTAAGCCATTATGCTCGAAAGCCAAGGACTACCACCAATTCCTAGTTTTGCCTGTATATGGCAGGTAACTGTCAAAGCACTGAGCAACTGTCTTTCCTTAATCCATGAGAAACCCTCCATTTTTATGTTTTCCTCCAGGCTACCTGACAGTTCTTCTGCCCCCAACATTCACAGGGAAATCAAAATCAGGAGGCGTCTTAAATTACTTAAACTTTTCAGCTAAATTTACAAAACAAAATGGCTTTTACTACGCTTGAACAAAGCTGAATTGATTCACATACATTTTTGTGGCACATCCCCATGTAATTCAAAGCAGTTTTACTGAGCTACTGAGTTGTTGGATGGTCACAAGGCACAAAGTGTTTACATGCTGCAAATATTAACAACCATACTCTGATTGCAATATTGCCTATAATGAAGAGAATGAGAAAAAGGATATAAATCTGAGGTTCCATATTTTTAACCCATCTGCAGTAGCAAAACTCTGAAACTTTTAATCATATTGTAACATAAATGATTCATGTTACATGTCATTTTGATTATGGAAGACAAGTCCCACACTGGGTAGCACTGCACAAGGATACAAGTCCAAAGTTTAAACCTCATTCCCAAGTAGACCTCTCCAAATACAGTCCTGGTAGGTCACTACACTCCCAAACAGCTCCATCATATTCCTCTTTTTATCGTGGGATAATTGGATAAAGGGAAAACCACCAAAAAAAAGATGCCCCTTTTGAAGCAGTGGGGCATCTGGCTGCACAGGCCTCAGAGACAATCTCCGAGATGAAAAAAAGACAAGAAACTATAAATATTCTGCAATGATACATAATGTAAAGGTGGCTAAGCTGTAAGCAGCAGGGAAACTAAAAAAAAAAAACCCAAACAACTCCAAAATCTTGAATTTCAATGCCACAGGTAAATAGGTAAGTCATGAAATAGGAAGAAAAGCAAGACTGTGCTATAACTGGAAAAAGAATATGAATCCATTGCATTGAAATAGTATGTAAGGAAGAGAAAAATGATGTCCGCAAAAAAGTAAACCACTATCTGATAAAATGGAGTATTTTACAAAGGAGAGGCCCAGATAATTTACACACAAGAAGCTTCAAGGAAATAACTGAGGAGTTCTCTGAAACACAAATGTTGTTTTTTGAATAATCTTAAGAAATTCTAAACATCAAAGGACTCTCCACTTTATTATGCAGCATTTAAAAAATGTAAAATGGGAGATTCAGGAACTGTAGAATGATTAGCTTGGCATGGATCCTGAACAAATTAATACTACGGCAATGGGAAAAACAGAAGCTAAAAATATCCTGTCAGTGAAGCAACCTTTGTAAGGTCAGGAGAGGAGAGAGTGGACTGAAACCCCAGCTCCCACAAGAAGCTGACCTGAAAAACCTTTTTCCTTCTTGATGGGAAAGCTAAAGGGGAACCAAACCAAAATTACAACCGAGTCTCACTGGAAGAACGTAACTCATAATTTACTCAAAATTCAAGAGCTGCTCGGCAGGAAAGCGAAGCATGCAGAACAAAGGTGCAAAACAGAAGCATGCTTGATTTGATAGCAGAGGAGCAGCCTGGCAAACTCATCTCAGAAATCAGATCTCTCAAATCCTCAGCAGAGGTGAGATTTGATTGAAGCTTACACAGAAACATGGGTGACAGAAGGATTAGTGCCAGAGAAATATGGATACAAAAGTGCTGCCAAGAATAAAACCAAGCAACATTAAAAAAAAAATGGAAGAGAAGAACAAAAATAAAATACAAGCTATAGAATACTGTCAAACAAGAAACTAAAGACTTGGAAGGTTTCCAGGCAGAATAGAGAAGAATGATGATCTTTACATTTTTCAAGGAAACCTTTCACTCCTAAATAAAAGAGAAAGAAATTTACTAATCCAAGTTAGGGAGGGTGTGTGTGTGAACGCGTAAGTGCAAGGTATGCACTCCTCCAACACAAAGCCAAAGCATCATACAGAAAAAAATGCTCCATGCTCAAGTGGCACATTCTCAAAAGAGCTGAAGATTTCCAGTCTACTTTATAAATACATTATAGCATCTACTGCAACACCTATCACAGGTTACCTTTAGGGAAAGGAAAGCCTTGGATGAATTTATTTTCAAACTCTTTAATTTTCCATCAAAGCCAACATCAGTTCATAATGGAGCATTAATAAAAGTTCTTATTTAACTGAACACAACTGAGCTGCCCAGAGCTACTGGCCTAATCCAACACAGACAGAAAGGAACATAATTTTAATGTAGAATGATAAGCCATTAAACCTGAAAGAAACAAAGTATCAGCAAGAAGATAAGAACAAGAAGCTTTTCAGTCATGCGGGATAAAGAGCAGAAAATCATGACATGATTTTGAGTTTCATGATTCCTCTCTCTTGTCCACAACAGTGATTTACGACAAGTAGAGTATATTTTTGCCACTTTACCAGGATACCTTCAAGAACTTTCCATAGGCAAAGGTAAGGAGGAATGCTAACACCATTCTCAGCTGGAAGTTCAGAAAGCATTTCTGCATCACGGGAAAATTCTGACGAGTAACATGAAGAGTCATTTAAGAATAAAGACATCTAGGGATGGAAATAAGTGAATAAATAGAGCAGAATCCAAACTAAACAGTGCTTCTCTTAATCTAAGTTGGAGATTGGATGTGTAAAAAGAAACAAACAAAAAAAGTTATACTAAAACAATCAAGAAGTAGCATAGATGGTCATTTTATCATGATTTGGCAAGGTCAAATCTGTTGAATTAAGTACATTCCCTGTTATAGGCAGCAATACTCTGGATTATAAAAAACAAACAAACAAAAACCACAGAAAAAAAGAGAGGATGGAATTAAATGACAAAACAAAAAGGAAGTACTTTTAAGATACAGATTCCTAGGCAGCAAGGTGTATCAACAACACTGTCAACACTGAAACATGCCGTGGCCTTGTAAAACAAGTGGATTTAGAACTGTGCAGCTACTTCCACCTAAGAGTAAGGGAAGGGGAAGGGGGAGGGGGAATGGAGAAAGGCTTATAGAGAAGTCATTCCATGACCATACCCCAGGGCAAAAGAAGTAGCAAGGATAATTCAGTAAATACCCATTCCTTTTGTCTTCAGAGGCAAGTTGGTAGACAGGTCTGAATAGAATTCAACTAACCCACCAAGCTCAACCTTCTCCAGGCCCCCACATCCCTGGGAAAAAAAAAAGATTCTTAACTCGTTTCTTCCTAAAGTTTTATTTTAAATTTGGAGAAGAGATTGAGAGAAGGTAACTTCTCTGAGGTCACACATCGTGCTCCTTGCCAAGTCCAGACACTTGTGCATCGAGAGATGACCATTTCCAAAGCTCTTTAGCACAACAGGATCTGAAAGATGCTTATGAGGCTACACCTATCCTGTTGCACACAGCACATACCCCAAAGTGACGTGGTTGTTATCTTCAGTACTTTAGTAAATCATGTTGCCCAACATCCCTGGGAGTGACCTGCTTACCTATATATACACATACATTTAAATTTGTGTGTGTGTGAAGAATGTGAGAATCAAAACCAAAAATTACTTATGGACATAAAAAAAAAATCCACCTACAATGCATTAGAGGTAAAATACACAAAAAAATAGTGTGTTTTATAAAAAGTAATGGAAGCTAAAGGTAAATTTGAGACAGCGAAAAAAAAAGCACAACCAACTTTTAAGCACAAACAAAATAATACTTAAAAAATAATTTGGTATACAGTCCCAAGTCAAGAATGCATGGAAAGACAGACTTATGGCAAAGACAAGTTGTTGATAGTTCAAGACAAAAGGCTTGCTTTAATCAGTTTTGTATAATGATAAAGATAAATCCCTAAAAGCAAATAGAGGATGCGTATCTTACAGACGTATCCCTACGTCACACAGAAGTGAAAGAGGGAATTTGTGTGCAGGCGAAGGGCAGATAATACCAATAAAATAATACAAGCTGAAAGCAAATTATCCACTAAATTTTATATATACTACTACTAATTTACAAATACATTTTAACTCCTACACCAATGGGCTTTAAAAGAAATAGATATGCTAAAATCCTAGATATCCTATGTGCATTAAAAAGAAAACAAAGGTGACTTCCAACTAAAAGAGAAAAGATGACTGCACTTGTCAAAGACATTTTGGCTACTGGTACAAGCTTTAGAATGAGCAGAGATTTACGGCGGTTAAACAATCTGCAAATAACAAGAAAAAAACCCTTGACCTCCGGCACAGAACAAAACAAAAAACTTAAATATCTTATTCTTTCTCAATACGTACAAAAAGATTTTAATCAAATGGAATAAGAATACTTGTTTTAGAAAAAGGAAATTCTGCTTTTCCTCCCTTGTACTGGGAAGTTAGAACTTCTGAATAAAGCAGGAGCACCTTCCTGCTGCTGCTGTTTGCTCTGTTAACACTCTAATTGTACATTTAAGTAAAACCTATTTTCCAAAGGCTAACTTCTAACATACACAAGATTTTAATAGAGGAAAGGATAAATAAGATGACTAATCAAGTAAAAGCTTAGAAAATTGACTTGGAGCAATGGAAAAATAAATACATACGGAAGATAAACAACTCATTTTTCATAAAGATCTTCTATAAAGTACTTTTATCCTTCATGAAACACTTTTGAGTAGTACTGATCTCCAGCTAGGCCCTGACACCTGTCTAAAAGTTATACATCATGATAAAGATGATAGAGAGAGCTGGAGACTCCTTTTCTCTTTATTTATGAGACACTCATGCACAGAGCTCCCAGACCTCTAGACAGAAGTGTTCAGATACAACCACCTTTGTGGCAGGTATTTTAAATAAAATTCAGTTTGAGCAGAATGAAGAATTTTGCCCTTCTTGTTAGCTGTTGCATTACCAAAATATGAAGGATCTACCTGCCACCTATACTGAAAATGTGAAATAGAATACAAGGCATACTTGAGGTTGGAAGGAACGTCTGGAGATTAAACACACAGTCCAACACCTCTGCTGAAAGCAGGATCAACTACAGCAAGCTGCTCAGGACTGTGTCCCCCACAGTGGTCCAGGGTTACCCGCTCCAGCACTCAGTCACCCTTACACAGCAAAAAAGTTTTATATTTAAATGGAATTTCCTGTATTTCAGTTTATGCCCTGTATTTCAGTTGTCTCCTGTTCTTCCACTGCACACTACCAAGAAGAAAGCCCGACTCCATCCTCGTTCCTCCCTGACAGATATTTATACATATTACTGAAATCCCCCCAGCCTTCCCTTCTCAGTGATAAAACCCCCAACTCCCTCAGCCTCTCCTTGCACAGCAGATACTGCAATTACCTCTAATTGCTAAGTAGTATGCAACACAGGGAAAAATTGTCAGTGATACAGACTCCACTCCTAAATTACACAGCACAGAAGTTCATCACAGCTGGGAAGCCTGAAACTAGTCACATTCCTTGCATATGGAATAGTAAAATGACAAGTCATGAAAAACCCTCTGTGCATGTGCATGTATACATACACATGCCACTATACAGAAAGTAGATGTGACTCACCTAGTAATAATGTTGCATTTACTTTTCTAACACCTGTAACAACTTCAACCTTGTACAAATTCATCATATCTTGAGTATATGGGAAATTGTTACTAAAAAAAGTCTTTAAGCCACTGAGAATATTTATATACAAGATGAGCCTCATCAAGTTAGGCTTCATCTGCACTTAACTGATAAATAATATTCAGTAAGATTTCAAATCCTTCAAGTTACTATAACATAATTACTTCTTGATTCAAATTTGGGATGCATAGGACACAACTAAATGCACTAAAAATCTGTTCAAAATAAAAAAGGAGACATATGGAATAGTCCTGTCAGTTACGAATATTTTGGAACATGTTTGCAGCTTATATTCACCAGACTTGAAGCACAACAAATAAGGACACTAGAGCAACTTACACGCCTGGTTATAACAGCCATAATATCATAAAGGTTTTTAAGATAAATGTCTACAAAATATTCCATACAGAGCACAAAGCAGAAAAGAATGTAGGCTATATTTTCGGAATGGAGTATTAAACAATCTCATTTCCTGCTCCAGGACTATAACCTCATCTCTTGAATTTCTCAAAACTCAGATGTCAAAACTAGACACAGTAAGACATTGGTAATCTTAGTACTGCAGCAAGAAACATGAGATGTAGCAAAGAGCTAGTAAGGTTTTTGCAATTATCAGCCTCATGATGTAGTAAAAAAACACTAAAACTAAATAAAACTGAGGATGCCTTACTAAAGTAACATTGAAGATAAAGTAAGGAGCAGATATTTCTAAAAAGAGGAAGCCACAATAATACTGGAGCAGCTGGAAAACAAATTATAAGCTTACAGAACTGTACCTATATATCTCAATGAAAACACAGTTAAGAGACGACTTAATTAGTGTGCATATCTACTTATGCTTTGGAAGTGAGGGGTACAGCCCTATCCCAAAAGGAAACAGTAGGATCCTCCAAGGGCAACTGTCATCTCCTCTGTAAACCAGTTCTCCCACTTTGAGGTGTGGTACGAGCTTTACAGTTGCAATTCATAAAACAGAAACTCATCCAGAAGATGGAGGCAAAGAAATACAAAGACTTAAAACCAAGTTTATAACTCATATTTCAGCCAAACATATCTTTTCTGTTAAGGAAATATCTAAGACAAAGAAATCAAGAGGTTTTACATTAAATTTATCTCCTGATTTTTAGAAGTTGAAGTCATAATTCTCATTTATCCAGACAGGAAAGCAGTAATATAACACCAAAAATAACATAAATGCTAAAACTTCTGAAGGCACAGCTCCTGAAAAACTCATGACTTGCTGAATATAAGCTATATATTGGAGAATGGTAATGTTTCTTGCAACATCAGTGACGGCTCCGCAGAATTACTGCTTTTTGCTCTTAAAAGCTAAGATTTTATTTACACACTTCAGAAATCTGTAATACATTTTTATCTGCAACAGAAACGTCATTGGGCAATTGTTACCACAATACATAATAATCTTAAATAACAGAAATTTAAATTTCACTCAAGACTGTCCATTACTATTCAGTTCCTAGAAGAGCTGTAGCCCCTTATGTAGATTTTAGGTTTGATATATTTCAACCAGTACAGCAAGAAACAAACAAGAGATAACATCTAAACCATATTTTATGAAAAGAACATAGACCTACAAACAAATACAAGAGATATTTCAAATAAGCACCAAAAGAGATAATATATTGCCCTTAGACTTGAAGCCAAATCCTATTTCTGAGTGTTTTGAGAGCAGTTCTGAATGCCCTTTTCTCCCCAAGTACTTAATGATTTCTTTCTAACTTAGGTAACAGCTTAATAAGACTGGTTAAAGATTAAAGCACTCCAAGTCACAGAGTGCACTAGTTTCTGCCAGGCTCCAATACTGTGCAACGTGAACTCTCCTACATAACAAAAGATTTAATCAATTCATTTGTACAGTGACCAAAATAATTAAAATACCACTAAACAACTAGACTGGAGGTTTTTTTAACTTTTCCTTTAAGAAAAAAAATTACCTCTACACAAAAGATCCTAAGATCTAGTCCACATAACTTCATCTTCTCCGGGAAATGCTGAAAAACATTCAAATATGGAATATGCCCTTCAACAACAAACCTGCATTAAAAAAATGAAGATCAAATCAAAATAATATATAGGATGACAAATTCATATGGTTATTATCAAATTAATGTACTAATCAACTTCTGATTTGAAATAATATCAGTATTATGCTGCCTAAGCAATTCACCCTGAAGTTACACACCCTGAAATGCTCCACAGAACAAAAACCAGTTCAATCATTTAACAGGCTTTTAAGTTCAAGCTCAGATGTGAATGACAAATGATAATGTTATGGCAGTAAGCATACAATCAACAAGCTTACATGGAGTTTGTTCTGCACACTCTTCAATCACTGCATTTCTGGAACTGCTTTAAGCCTCCTTTGAATGGTATGGATTTTTTTTTCTGTTTCAAAATTCTAAAGCTTTAAGTAAATTTTACTTTTAAAACACACACTGTCCACTGGAGGAGTTTGAATCAGGTAATGTGACAGGGAAGAAAATCACAGAATAATGAGCAGATACATAGAACTGAAACCACATTGATTACATTTCTATGATGATACTTTTCAAAAAAGTATTACTGAGGTATGAATAGAAATTGTTTAGTATACTAATAAATAAAAATAGTTTAATTTTTATTTGCACACAAATAATGCATCTTTGTTGTTAAAAACTGGTTTTGGTAAGTGGTTGACAGTATTATTTGATATTTTTCTTGACTATATATATACATACACACACATATATATATGTATATAAAAGATGAGACTTAACAGATACCAATAAAAAGCCACCACCACACCAAATCCCTGCTCTTATCCAACATCTTAACAGACATCCACAACAGGCCAAGCAAGCACTGAACAAGCACAGACCCTCACAAGGCAACACACTCATTCCACACTAAGGCACACTGATAGTCTCCCATAGGCCTAAGCCAGAAATGCCTTCCTGTCTCCTCCAAACCAATCGTGTTAAGAGTACATTAAACCTGAATAAGTTAACATTACAAACAGAGAGGACTCTGTTCGTTAAATGATATTGGACTGAAAACAATTTTCTCTCCTGCTGATAGTGTCATCCACACAGGACCTCTCTGATCTTGCTACATAGATTAGTCTTGGTCTACAGACATTTCATGTCCCTTCTGAGCCTACAGCAATTCACAAGCTCACCTACTATCTCCCAGTTCCATGCCCTTATCACTATTTCTTCCATGTTATGTAGCGTGTATTTATTGAAGTTGACTAAAATTCTATTTAAAAGCTAGTTACTGCAGAGTTTACAGTTATAGTCTACTTTTTTTTAAGTAGTGTTACCTGAATTTTCAGTTTAATTGAAAAAAATGAGTTAAACCCAGGATTAAAAATAAAAGTGCATTTCATGATCAAAACTGTCTCAGTTAGAATAATTTAAACAATTCCTGAAAAATAACGGCAATATGAAAAATCATATTGCCCAATAGCTTTTGTTCCAAAGCTCTGCTTATGAGTCTCTTAAGTGAAGAAGTAACAGGTGGTGCACAGTCCTTTCTAATCAAATTGTGTAACGATCATTTTGCTAATGAAATTTTAGTAGCTTTCCTCAACCAGCAGAAACAGCATCACCCCACCCCAAGTGGAGATGTGCACTCCACTGGGCTCCCGTGAGGTTGTTCTCCAGCCCCAGTCCTCGGCACTGGTCCTTGCCACCCCACCGGACCTGCTGAGCAGCTGGCACATCAGTTCCTCAGCTCGTTTTAGTCATCCACTAAACTGAGGAACATAAGCTTGAGGTATGGTTTCACAAAGTTGATTGAGCCAAACGAAAAGCTCAACATAACTAGCAGGACCTCCCTCCTTGTGATCCAGCCACGAGCTGCTGTCGCTCATCCTCCTCCCCAAAGGTAACTCACAACAACAGCAGAAGACCACCCGTTACCCTACTGCCAGCAAGAGTTTCTTTCATCATCTAACAAACCTTTAACATTAACAAACTCACAGACGGCTCTACAAATGGCACAGTTGGCAGAAGGAAGGGGGTACATCACACAGGCAGGAGAAGAGAAAAAAGGGAAGCCCGACCTTCCCCTTTCAGCAACACTGATGCATCACTGGCTCAGCTGATGATAAGTTTCAGCTGACAAACGTTAAGGCACAATCACACCATTAGCTGTCAGATCTGAAGAGCTGGAACCAAGACACTGAGAGCAGCAACCTCCTGAGCCAGCACAGCAGCAGGTGGAAGAGGACAGACAATCAGGACCTTGTTTCGGGTGTGGTGTAGTGGTGATGCAGCCAAACCACCCTCACAGCTTGCTGCCTCTGAAATGGGAAATCCCACCCTCCCCTCAATCCTCTGCCGCACACTCCTCCCTGCTGACAAAAGCACTTGTGTGACTTCTCAGAGGATCAGATTGGGAACTAGTCTCTTCCAGGGTTTCACCCCAACCAGACAGACCTCCAGACTCAAATGACTGCAGGAACATTACTGCTAGCACAAGGCAGAAAGGGACAGCAGTGAAGTACGTTAACCTGCACTAAAATGTCCAGCGAAACTTTTACAAAATTAATCTTCTACAGATCTACTTCTTTCAACTAATAAACCAGAAACTGGATGAATGCTAGTACCCATGGCAAGAGAAAGAACAAGAATGTTTATGTAAGACCACAGCAACAAAGACTTGGAGCAGCTTAAACTGATGCTGGAACCACATCCTTACACTGCAAGAGACAAGCAGTGTCCACTAAAACATCTTTTTTTTTGAAAAAGAGAAATTTTCACTAACTTGGCTGTACCAAGTCAAAGCACTCCAACTGTTTAAAAATAATATTTTTTCTAGCTTGAAATTACTGTCTCCAGAAAAAAAAAGAATGCTCTTTTCTCTCAGGTTAAAAGTTGTTTTTACACTCTAGAAATACAGCACAAATACCTTGTAATGAATATAATGTGTTGGTGATTCAAGTTTTAACACTTAATCCAAAAGTCCAGATTTGGAATAGCACTTCAGAACAGTTTATTCTGTCTGCTGTTCCTCCAAACCTTTCATTTCACAAACAGATGGTCAAAACACCTGTAAGACTATGTTCTATCAGGGAGGTGCTTGAAAACTTGACTGGCAGATACAGTAGAGTCCATGTTCTTTTAATTACAGCAGCAGCATACATTAATAAGGCCCAAGTATGAAAAAAATCCTAGGTCCTCAGCATGCTACAAGGATGTGATGCACCTGTTAAAGCCACAGTAATGCCACAAACTGATTATAAGTTTAGTTTTGCCAGACAACTAGGTGTAACCTCATTTGAAAGGCATTATTTCTCAGAATCTCAAAAGTCTAGCATCTTGAAACTTTTTCCAAAACCCAACTATTTTATTTTGATGAATAATCTACATCATATGAAATATTGTAAGACTATTCACAATGGAAAAGGATTTAATGTGTTGCATAGACTTGAGTAGAACGCTGTTAAAAGTGTTATTTTTAAACCAAAATGTTCCTGTCAGAGGAGGTAATCGTAGTGTTTTTCTGCTAAACGTGTCAAGTAGCAAGGAAGAGTATATTTTTGGTGTTGCAAATCCTTTAAAAGCTGGCAGATTGCCCAACCATAGTGCCTAAGCATGTATCACAAGGGAGGAGTGGTAGTCAGCTGACTCCAGGGTACAGAGAAAACTAAACTGAGGAAAAAACAAGGCAGACCTTTAAACAGAAGTCTAATTCAGCTGGTTTAAATAAAACAATTTGCCTACAAAGACTTAAAAGGTAATGCTGAATACTTAATGCTTTCTCTGCATAGTTTTCATCTTCAGTCTGTTGTTATTTTGATCTGTGTATCTTAATGCATGCAAAAATGTGAACATCGTCTGATTTTTTAAACTTAAATATTCAGAAGTTAGAAAACAAGTATTTTATAGTAGTTCATGCAATTTAAAATTCTTTCTCTTTCTTCATCAAACTTGTTGAAAGGCAAAGACCTTAAGGGTAGGGAGGGAAGCATGATAACGTAATTACAGTCTTATATAACTATCGTATCATGGTAAAGCTTTGCAATACAAATAACATTCTTTTAAACTTCACTTTCTGTACTTAATCCAGTTCGTATGTTCACTGTATTTAAAGTTACTGAACTATTATGATTTACACAGTCTTACACACATAAATTATATCTAATTAAATTTTATCTTCTCATTCAAATCATCTTACTTGAATTTCCAATTATTAGTTTCAGATTATGCCTTTCTGTGCTATATTTGCTACTTGATTTTTAAAATCTTTTTCCAACCTTTTTACTGCTTTCATGTTTTCTCTATATCCTTCCAATTAAGTGTGCTCTTCTCATAAGGATGTTAGTCCAAAGGATAGTCTCCAGGTTCCAAATCATTTTCCAGGATCTTTTCTGCAGTCTCCAATTTTTAAAGTGCCAAATACAATAATTTACCATTCATATGCAAACAAAGCAACCTATCTTTCCTCTTGACAGCTGACTTCAGCAGTTGTTGTTTGGTTGGGTTTTCTTCCAACCACACCATTGTACTAAGACAGGAACATGTGAGGATGTCTTTGCCTGGTATGAGCCAACAGTGCTTCCAGAGACAGTTTCCAAGATACAATAACCAAAGAATATATGTTTAATTAATAATTTTTCTCTCCAAACAGGATGGGGTAACTAATAATTCTGTAGTGTGAACCAGTTGTTCTGTCCCAGAAATTGTAATTTACTACTTGGATTTTTGCCATATACAAACATTATTGGGCAGCTTTTACATTATTTATTTGCTAATCATTCACAAAAATACAGAGTATGTTATGGTAGTTCTGACTCATACAGAATTTCATAAGGAAGACCACAGCCAGTAAAAATCTTGTTATTGAGCACTACTTTTGAGTTCTACTACTTCTTAATCTACTCAATAAATACTTCTGTATTGCAGGGTGCTAGTTTGAATTCTGAATACTATGGTATTTTACTGAAAATTTTACAAGCATCTTTTATGCAACAGCATATCCAGTTATGCAAATATGCAACGGTTTGTGCAATTCTGATCAATGAAGGCAACAGCCACCCCTAAAGTAAAATCAAAAGGTTAAATTGTTTTGCATAGAAATTGATTATCTAGTAGTAACTACTGTACTTCAAGACATTACAAACCTCCCCTTTCTGAAAGTACTTGCAAAAAAGCATCCTTGAATACCCACCCTTCTTGGAAAGCTTGTACAAAGCTAGAAAAGTGCAGGTGGAAGCTGGCACGCCACGGGAGAACGGCCACGATGGAACATCAGGCTCTGGGGGAAAAACCCCTTGCATTCGTCACTCTTTCAGCAGTTCCATCAGGAGAGGGACAATGTACTCATTGCCTTGCCTTTTAACTCACAGGGTATATATTTGAAAATTAAAAATTAAAGCATTCTATTTTTAATCAGTTTTTCCTTTATTTTGTCTGAGTTTTCAATTTGATTTGCCAATGTATTTACTTGAGTATTTCTATTCCTTAAATTTTGGCCAAAAATGTTTTTTCCCCATCTGTTTAGAAATATCCAATATTTCAACAGTTGTTAAAAAGAAGTAAAAGAATACAAAAGGTCTTCCAAGGAAAATCTAGGAATTCCTGAACTTCTTTGGGCCTCACTTAAAATATTTATTGCCAACAAGAAGAGTTGATGAATCATTTTTCATTCCTGAATTAAATAAGGAAAGTGTTCATGGCCTTGTTGTAGGGGAGAGAAGGGAAATGCATTGTCAGCAGTAGCCTGGCAGTCTCCATTTAGCATCAAGCCCCATTATTAGAACAATTTATTTCTACTATATTAAAAGGTATTATTCTGAACTCTGATAATTACAAAGATATGAAGACAAAATGAACTTTCTATATTAATTCCTGTGCCCAACTCCATTGCATGAAGTTACTTTGCTACTTTTCAGATCACTGTATACGGCTGGTATTGTTTGTATGATGACACTGATGTAAGTCCTGGAGAATGTTTACTCATTTAATTCTGACATGCTGACAACAGCAAATATCACATAAGTGTGGCCATACATACCTCCAGCAAATCTTAAGAAATTTTGAAGGAGAAGAACAAAAAGCTTCTCTAACTTCAAAATCTTCTTCCTTACAGGTCTCTGAAATTCATTGCAATCAACAGAGAACATCCTCCAACAGCAGCAGTACAAATGGTTATGGCAAAGGAAAGAGAAAACAACTAAATAAAGAGAACTTCTTACTATTTCTGAACAAATTAGTAAGAGGACAATAGTACAGATCTAATTTTTAAAAAATAATTATTTATAAAAGCAGTAATTCTTCACTAGAGACTATTCATACCTTAAGAGCTCAGACAATGTAATTGGTTCTCTCAACCAGAGTAATGCCATATAACAAAATGAAAGGGTCATTGGCATTGTCATCCTCAGTTTCTCCTTTTGGTTCTTCATTAAATACAAGCTGCCATCTACTGATCCAGAGTACACAGAGGTGCTTTCTTGGGTTTATGTTAAAAACAGAAAAGAAAAAAGCAATTGATATAATAGACACATGAACCATGGTGTACAAAAAACAAGATAAAGGAACATACAAGGAGCCTTGTTCAGCATCTAGTAAAATTTTGAAATAATTAATTTGAGTTTTTTGCTTGCTTGTGTATTTTTCTGTGAAACATGTTTAGTTTAACCCTAAATTAGTTTAACCCTAATTTATTCACCGACCACAATATGAGATGAGAATGTGTTTCATAAAGTGCTATTCCACTTCACTAGGACATTAACTCCTATACAACATATAACTGACAGTACTTATGAGCTGGAAATACTGTTTTCCATTTGAGAGATAAGGGAACTGTGAGGAAACAAGGGAAAATTTGACGTACTTAAATCAATGACTCATAGTGGGAGACTAAAACAGTTTTAAACTTCAACACAGGCAGGACTTTAATGAAAAAGTCATTTACTTTGCAGAAATTTTACTGATGTTAAAAGTCTACCCTAAATCAATCTGTCCTATAACCTCTAACTGTGGAAACACAGGTATTATTTTAAGAAAATGTATGTAAATTCAATGTCAAAGAAACAAGTTTAGAACAAGAATGTAGGAAATGGTAAAGAGGGTGGAAAAAAAACTCAAATAAATAAACATCCAAATCTCCCTATTTCCTGACTGAGATGAATCACTAAAAACTAAGAGAAATGGCAAAGAGAAAATTTAATCTAGTAGAGTGATTTATGAGTTTGAAACCTTTTCAGCAGTGAAACCTGGGAGTTCAGGAAAGACGACCAAAAAAAGAACAAAAAAAAGCCTGTAAGCCTCTCTTCCCTACATCACGGCCCAGCCAGGATGAAAGAAAATGCATTTAAAGCACACCAGCACAGAAAGTCAGCATTGACTCTGCAGAGATTTCTCTCACTGCATTTCCCCACAAACTGTTCACCTGTTCAGACAGGAACGGCGAGAGCTGGATCCACAGCTCCCCAGCTGGGAGCTGCAGGGCCAGGGCAAACAGCCGGCTGAAAACAGTTTGAACCTTCCAAGAGCCTGGCGGCTTTGTGGGCAGGTGACAGCCACACCTACGAGGTGGCAGGGTCAGCGGGGCAGGTCCAGCACAGCGCCCGCAGGATGGAGACACTGCACACAGCGCTTCCAGGGCCGGGCTGCGATGCCACCTACCGGCCCCGGAGCCGGCGCTGCGGGCACGGCACGGGCACGGCACGGGCACGGGCACGGCACAGCCCCGGCACGGGGACGGCCCCGGCACGGGCACGGGCACGGGCACGGCACAGCCCCAGCACGGGCACGGGCACGGGCACAGCCCCAGCACGGGCACGGGCACGGGCACAGCCCCGGCACGGGCACGGCACAGCCCCGGCACGGGCACAGCCCCGGCACGGGCACGGCACAGCCCCGGCACGGGCACGGGCACGGGCACGGGCACAGCCCCGGCACGGGCACGGCACAGCCCCGGCACGGGCACGGCACAGGCTCACCGCGCCGGCCGAACTCCTGGGCAGAGCAGGGCATCCCATCACGCACAGGTGTGCCAGGGAACAAAGGCAGGAACATTGGTTTAATCCCTGGAGTCAACTGCTTCACCTTTCACATGGATACTTGTGCTTAAAGGCAGCTTCGTGACTGAAGCTTCATTGTTAATTTCACATTCAACTCAATATAAAATAATCCTCATTATATTTGTGGCCTTAATGATGGCACAGAATTTCCTTTTATTTCTTCCAGCTTATGCAAGGCATGACAACACAGAGTTACACGCAGCTAATAATTTAAGAGTTTTATAGGCTTCTCTAGCAATATCTCAGTGCTATACTCAGTGGAATTTGCTATTAAACCCTAGACAAAAATAACAAAAAAAAAAAAAAAAAAAAAAAAAAAAAAAAAAAAAAAAAAAAAAAAACTACTTGCTGTCTGGACAAGCCTCTTAGAGAAAGAAGGGTGTTGAGGTTTCTAGTCTGTAGCAATAACAGCTCAGCAAAAACGACACAGAAGAAACAATTTATGAATCTTCGCAAGAGTTTACAATAGACTAGAACACACTTACTATTACGTATGTTAAATTTCAATAGACAATACTATTTCTATGTTTGTCTGATTTCACCAAAATTTACTTTTAGTATCACTGAACTCTTAATTAATTTCAAGCAATTACAGTGAAGCTGATGACTACTGGAAGCTGAATTCTATCTCTGAAACAACCAACCAAGACAATAACTTATGGCCTACTTAGGACTACCTTGCTGTTCTAAAACTCTTAAGAAACAGACCTATGAAAGGCACAAGTACCAAGGAAGAAAGGAGTTCCTCTGGACATCAAAAAGGGGAAGAAAATTCAAGGGAACACTTACTAGAAATTCTTCACTCAGTTCTTCCCTTTTCATTTGTGTAACACCCAAGATTCTACATGCATGAACATACAGTGACTCTTTAGCTCAAAATCCTGTCATTTTAATATATAAGGATGAAAGGTTCTAGCATAATATTCACAAAAATTTGCATCACCATTTTTACACCTTTTCCCCCCCTCCCTTATTCTGTCTGGAATTTTAAACATGCATTTATTTTTCTAATTGCTGCTGATCAAATTTCCCATTCTATTACCACTTCTGGACTTTACAAAATAAAGATAAAAACTTGAAAAAACAAGATTGCATTTTTCTGAGGGTAGACAGGCAATATTACAGAAGAACATAAACATGACATAAGGAGGACAGTACATAACAGGGGAGTAAGAAACACAGAGCCAGATAAGGAGGGAAAAATCAAGCAAAGAATAAAGCAAGCAAGAAAACCATCATAAGTTTCAAACACAAGCAAAAGCTTTCAAATGTGCCTTGAAATGCATTTCTGGTATCAGGCATTGCAGCATTGTCTGGCATTACACTTGGCCAGCAGTACCTAACCCTCCAATTTTCTACAGCATTTTAATTAAAAACTTTAGCATTCTGTAAGTATTTCCAGCTGCTACTGTGAGCAGAAAAGAGAAACTGATGGAACGCTAAAATATGATTTTTCACAGAAGGGGTCATCGGAAAAGCAGTAAAAAGACCGTGGAGACAAAAGATACAGAAGTACGAAAATAATATACAGAAAAAAATTTAAAAGCTAAATATATCTATGGGATAGAAAAAAATACACCCCCCTAAAGAACAAACTCATGTTTTTTAACATCAAAGCCATGACAGCCAGCTCTGCTATTGGTTAAATAAGTGCTTATTCTTCAAAGCTGCTGTGTTTGTGAACATCTAGCTTTGCAGATGTAACATCAGTTTTTTCCCTCACTCCAAACAGGAGGCATGAAGCAAACTTTCTACACAACAGAACTTCTTCCTGTATTTCTCATTGTATTTCCAGGTCCTGTTCAACTTTCATCTCCTTGGGTGGGGGTTGGGGGAGGAAGTCTTCTATTTCTGGTAGAATATGAAGTATTACAGTGTCAAACAAGACTGAAAATTCTATACCTTCCAACCAGCTCCCCCAATTCACTGTACACAAATACACTTTCAATCCATTCATATTTTAAAACTACAGTAAAACTGGTTTTCAGATAGTTCAGTTCACTGCTCCTACCTGAGACCTTGCTCACTGATGAGGCAAAGCTGCAGTCAGTCTGCAGATCCCCCTCACTTTCAGAGAGAGACAGCAAGTGCAGAAGGCTGGGTCTCTCTGGATCACTGTCCACATCAGTACTGCTTTCACACACCTGGGTTTTGTAAATAAATGTTTGTATTAGCTACTCTTAGTTACTGTTTCAATCTTAACAAACCACATAAAGCACAACAGATGCAAAATTTACAGTAAAAGCTAACACGCAAACTGTTCACATTTTTATGCTATGAATCACCAGTAAGTAAAAAAAAAAAAGAAAAAAGAAGTATTTTTAAAGGATTTCTCAAGATTAAAAAAAAAGTTTATTGACTACATTTTAATCTGCTACAATGACCAGAAAGTTGGCAATACACAGAATCAAAGCTTGATCAAATGAGTAACTTCAAGACAGCAGGCAGGAAAAGGATGGTTGCTGATGATACATTTTGCTCTGTGATTTCTATTTACTGATTATCTACGTCAAGACAAAGCAGTATTTTCAAATAAGCAGTTTCAAATACTCACAGAAATATTCAACTCTTGAAATAGGTAAAAAACCCCAAAACCCAA
This sequence comes from Eulacestoma nigropectus, assembly GCA_013397775.1. Taxonomy (NCBI): domain Eukaryota; kingdom Metazoa; phylum Chordata; class Aves; order Passeriformes; genus Eulacestoma; species Eulacestoma nigropectus. Next base: position 103,287 of record VZTE01006206.1, read on the forward strand.
TGAAATGTACATGTGCAAGCTTGTTTATGTGACTTCCTTCATACTGAAGTGACATTATTACCAGCGAGACAGGTAGCCTAAACAAAGAAGATTTCTGTTGCTGCTCTTAAAAAGATACCAAACATCTCATGGGATTGGAGCTTTCACTTACTGATAATGCTTTGACAGTTTCCCCAGCTGGTCTCTTGCAATATGCCTGTTTGCTCTTCTGAAGGTAACACCTCCAAAAATTGCACAGAATTTCATCCTGATAAACAAAAATGGATGGTAATTAGTACAATGTTTACAAGATCATTAATTGCAGAGAGAACAGAGTGTAATTTCTAATTCAGGAATCTGAATAATAGCCCATCTCTAATTTTATTAACTGTGACTTATAAAATATGTTTTAAAATTACCAGAAAAACAAATTTTGATTTCATGTGCTCAATGTTTTTAAACAAGGAGCTGTGTGATTCACTTTAAAAATTAAAATCTTTTAAAATACCACCTTCTGTAACACACACACACAGGGAGTGTACAACTCACCCTGACATCTACATACCTTCATTTGTGGACAGACTCCTAATGCTTCTAAAGCTTCTGCTTGTTTCTTGAGTACAAGCTGAAAGCCTTCACAAATATACCATTCACAGCCTCCATCTAAGGGAAAAAAAGGGGGGCTACGTTTGTTTGTACTATTTGGGTTTCTTTAACCTTATGCACACTTATCTCCATAACTCTATTTAATAATTCCAGATCCTAGTGCATAAACCAGCTACACTGAATACTCCATTAACTTCCATTTATTCACAGCCTTAAACAAGAAGAAAAGTTACTGAACAAGAACTTCACACATTTCCCAAGAATAATGTAATTCATTATAACGTCTAGTGTGGCATTCGCAATTGAGTGGAGCATTGTTAAATTACTAGTTTAAAAATAACTGAGAACCTGCCACTAAAAATGTGAAATATGAACATTTCTTTCCCACCCCTGACACAGAAATATGGAACATTAAAGTAGTGAGTCAGGCAAAAAACAACCAATACCACCATGTGCTTCACCATTCTCTCACACAGAACGATACACATTTAAAGAAAAGACTATCCCCAGCTTCTAGCAAATCCTAGCACAACATGAACTTCACAGGGAGAAGGCCTGCTCCAATCTATTCACTATTTCTTCAGGCTGCATTACATTTACTTTTCATCCTTACCTCTCTAAAGTTACTACTAACCTTTTCCACAAGCTTTTGGCTTTAGAAAGCTTCTCTGCATTTCTCAACTCCCTTTTCATTCCTTCCACACCCGTTCTTCACTACTTTTGTTCCGAAACACATCTTGCATCTCACCATCTTAGAAGCTACCTGCCCAAAGCTTCTGCCCTGCTTTAATGATGCTGGCTTTAACTGCTAACCAGTGAACTAACAAGACACAGCTTACTCCTATAAATCCATGGAATACAGGATACAGTGTAACATGACTGCACTCACGGGAAGGGACTGTGTGAAGATAAGGATTTCTTTCTTAAGAAGCCTGGGGGTTGGTTAATGACCTTCCCAACAGGAGAAGTGAAAAGCATGAGTGGCACACAGCCCAGACTTTAGAAGCAATACAGAATGAGGAAAAGTGGAGGGGTCCTTTTCAAACCTCCCTTCACTTCCACACAATTGTTTTTTTCAAAGGAATGTAGCAATCTGCTGCCTCTGCAGCAGAACAAAGGTAGATTAGCACATCAGAGACAAAGATAACCCCTTGCTTTAATTGGCATTTTAATGCAGTTTTGCTTTCTGAAAGTGGCCACAATAGTAAGAGATGTATCCAGCCACCACAGAATACACACACAGCTCTAGCAGCAGCTTTACCACTCCATCCTTATGCACAGATCCTCATATGCAATGACCACTGTTCTTCTGAATATTCATGAAATTAAAAGTAAAAGGTGACTCTGGATGAAAGATGCAGTGTTGGTTCAGCTATTGGAACTGCATGAAACCTCTTCTGTGCAGTTTGTGCATAGGTTACAGGGCCAAGTGCCTGTAACACAAGCCAGACTGACACTAAGAGCTGGACCACCATCACATCTCACTTGCCAAGACAAACAACTTTTCTGGTTTTGTGATAGCCATCACAGGGAAGGAACAAAGGATCACCACATCTGAATGCATGCCACCAGTAGCTTCAGTATTTGCTTCCACAAATCAAAGTAGCAGTAACTCACTCATAGCTCTAGTCCATCAAAAAACCCCCACCACTGGGCTCACAGAGGTCACCTATGGCTCAGGAAGTCACCAAATGGGATCTCTGAAGGTTGTGACAGCATCAGGGAGGTGCTTTTTGTTCCCACTCCTACAGTCTTTCCTATCTATCCACTTTTGGTCTCCATCAAAGACATAATGGCTTAGGTGAACCCTGGCTGAACACCCACTCTTTGGCAAAATACAGACAGAAACTCATACATACCATTTTTTTCCTGCTTTCCTAAACCTTTGGAGATTGTTTGGACTCTTGAATTAGTAATAAAATCAGTGTTTACAACTTCTCTAGTTCTCTGCAAAACAGGAATAAATCTTAGCAAGAGAAAGAACCAGACCTAACTTGCACAGATCGCCCCACCATAAAACATAATGGAGGAACTTACTCAAATTTCCTAAACTAAAGGGAGATGGGACATCCTGAACTTTTAATTCAGAAATTTCAAAAATAGGTAATTACTGTCATGGACATACAGGTGACACGCACCAGGGTTTGCCTACATTGGGACTGCACAAAACACAGCAACACCCAGGCAGTGCTTCTAAGGCATCTAGAGAGCACACTGACACTACAGCTACAGCAACATAGCAGGCCAAGATGGCTCATTCTAGAGTTTGTGATTTCAAGGAACATTAGTTTTAAACAGTGTCAAGTAAAGCATGAAAAACTAAGAATAAAAATACTGCACTCAACGCCAAGGAGAAAAATCTATCATTTTTTTAATATAAAGTCAAGAAGCAATCAGAAGAAACCTTTTCCAAGGCAGTAACTCATCTTTTTACCTCAGTAACGTTGTGGCAAGATCTACAATAAAATCTGCCTCCATCAGTGAGACCCCAGTTCACTTCTGAACACTGGGCACAGCGCTCATTAAAATCTCTCTGAAAGGAAGAAAAAACAGCAGACTTTCACAACTGTTCAGGTAAAACAAATGGCATTATTACTAGGCTACTGCACAGCTTCTGAGACTATTTATAAAGCAGAGTATTTACACCCTTTGTGTTAGTCCTGGTTGGTAACAACTGATCATCGCAGTTGCCATCAGCCACAGGTACCTCTGAACACGTAATTGTAGCTGGCAAGGGGAATGGTGAGCCACGCCTCGCACACACGTGGCGTGGCCATCAGAAATGAAAGAGGAGACAAAAACTGGAGGGGGAGGCGAAAGGAACAATAAATATCTAGAACTGCAAAGAAAAACACACAGTGGGAGAAAGCCCGCACGAGCCAGCGCTTCCCGGAGAAACCGGAGGGGGAAAAAGAAGAGTGAAACCGACAGATTAAAACAAAGTGGATTCCGGAAACGCCCACGTGCGTGCTGAGGACGGGCAGCTCCGCCGGGCCCGGCTAGGGGGCGGCCGGCGGCACATCCCCGGCCGAGACCGAGCACCGGCAAGCGCCGAGGGGCCGGGCAGGGCCTCGCTCGCCGCCTCCGGGCCCCGGTGTGGGCTGGGCAGGGCAGGACGGGGCCGGGGCACGCAGCGCCCG